>OOFB01018526.1:0-17429 GCA_900323305.1 Trachyrincus murrayi | reverse complement strand
CACCATGGCTGCCTCGCTCGCCCTGCTCCTCTCTCTCCTCCGGCTGTGGACGCTTTCAGCACAGGAACAGGCCTCCGAGCAAGGTATGTATACCAGGATTTTATAGATCATATATGTTCATATGTGTGTGTGTGTGTGTGTGTGCGTTCTACGGAAATAATCCCCACATTAAACATTCATTTATTCATCCGTCGACTTCTGATTTATTAGTTGTAGGCCTACATGAATATGTTTAAATATTGAGAGCAATGTGTTATTCAGACATAAACCTTCAACCTTCAGACAAAGTGGTGATCTAGTATACATGCACTTCACATTAGGTTAAAACCATGACTAACCCTGCTGGTACCAGACACGGTGAAGCCTAGATTTGTTTTTATTACAATACTTTTCCTTCTGCGGCAATGAGTGGTGGTAACAAAGCTAAAATGAGACGCTTCCTCAGATACTGGGGCTGCTGTCCATGCATTCAAACCAACACAAGAGTGTGTGTGTGTGTGTGTGTGTGTGTGTGTTGCATAACCCTAGTGCTAGTGCTATACAGAGACTGGGATTGGAGGACTGCCAGTGGACTTCTAGTGGAGTGGCTTCCCAGGAATTCCTGCATAGCAGCAAGAACCATTCCTCTCTGGAACAATAGGGAGCACTCTAGCCTCCGTCGGTCCCTTTTAGAGAACCACTCGCCGGGTACTGGGCACACTGTTTGTCTGTTTGCATACACGCCCGGTTGTTGTGTTCACATGCAAATGCCCCGTGTATTTTCTCCTTCTTCTTGTTGTTACGTAACATTACGAGTCCGAGTGCAAACCAAGTGACTCTATTTCTCTTGGAATACGTCTCGAGACGCTTCGAGTGTCTTGTTTTTGTGGCGCTGAAACGCTTGTTTGGCCAACACGCTGTTTGTGTTCCCACATGTGCTTTCTAAGTACTGCTCCACGCAGCGCGTAAAGAATGTGGGAGTCCACCGTGGTTTGTGCCAATCGGTTAACAGAAACGGTTTTCCTAGAATCCGCGGCGCCTCACCCAAGTATGAACTATTGGCTCTGGCAAGGCGGCTTCAGGAGGAGCCAATTTGCAGACCTCAACACGCAGTCAAAGAACTCTTAATAGAAAGCATTTGGAGTGCCTCACTTCATGTTATTTATTTTGTGTTGTTGCAGAATGCTTTCATGGTTGCCAACGACAACCATGGTTCATTTCTCTTGTCCAAAAGCGGAGGAGGCTTATTCTGGTCTTTCTTTTACATGTCTGTCTGATGTTATGGATTCTAGTAGAGAGATGTTGGACGTCGTGCAGTCTGTTTGTTGTCCAGTACTTCTGGACGCCTGGAGATTACCCTGTTTACTGTTAGGGCAGGAAGTGGAAATCACAGATAGCCCGTAGCCAAGGGAGGGAACTGGCTTTTATAATCGCATATGAAGGGGCCTGAGAGAGTGCACTTGCAGCAGGACAGAAGTAGTAGTGCACGGTGGGGGGGGGGGGGTGCAAGGGCACATTCTAAATAAACATTATCCCTCTGTTGAACAGAAGGGTTCAGCAGGACACGCAGCATCCATAGCACTGTAGCAGGGAATAAGCGAAATAACATCGCACAAACTTGTCTTTACAGCAAGAGCTTGCATGATGCAAGTAGTCATTTTTATAATCCATTATGAATGTAAATTTTCACACCAAAGTGTGTTTTTGTTGCAGTGGCAGCTGTGTTTGCAGAGCACTTGGTATCTACTGTGCATGTATTTACTTGTGAAGTCAAGCTCACGGCTCACTGTGCAGACACGGGCCCTGTACACATTTGTAAAGGAGCGATATTACCGACGCAAGCTTCCAGACCATCAACATGTACACTATTCAAATAACACAAGCGCTCCTATCCCGAGAGCCACGTAGAACACACCGGTGCAACAGTGGAATCGGGCAAAATAATTACGACTGGAATCTCTAGCTTGGCATAGCTAGAGTATCAGGTGTTTTTCCCCATATAATGGTTCCTGGTAGGAGTCATACATCACAGGTTATTTTTATATTTGACCTCCTTCAAAACAAGAGTCCTAGCATGCCACAAGATGTTTATCATCCCATCAAGGAGCCATTTTGTCCTTGGCAGTCACTGTAATATATTTGTAATATATACACTGACTGATAATCCCTGTACATTGCAGTGGATTGTTGATGGAGATGGACTAGTGATGGACTATTGTCTAAGAGAAAGCACTGCGCTGTGATGCTTATAAAGGATATGATATGATTTACTGTTCATCAAGGCTTCCATATTCTGGCATGAGGTTATTATCATCATTATCATCATATTATCACACCACGTATATTTCCTACCACAGATTGCTTCAATTTATTTCACATATTTGAAAAGGTTTTGCAGCCTGCGCAAATACTTCTGAGTTGTTCTCAGAGGCGTTTCTAAGGGCGTCTCTAGCCCATAGGTTCCAGTGTGTCTTCCCTGGGGGACAGTTCACGCCCTTCCTGGAAACTGCAGCTGCCGACCCCCCCCCGGCACTGCTGCTTCCATGGGGTTAAATTACTAGCCAGCCCAAAGGAACCTCATTCAAACAAGTCACAACACATCATTTTGTCAACATGTAAGGGTTCATGTAAAGGAAGCGGTGTATGAAGTGTGTTTTAACGCCCCCTGCCTCTCCTCTCCCCCGGCCAGTCCTTCCCCATCTCACCGGCTGTGTTTCTAACAACATGGAAACCTTCCGCTGCACTTGGAATGTCGGAACATTCCAGAACCTATCGCAGCCCGGCGATCTCAGGCTGTTCTACTACATTCATACCAGGTAAGAAGGGAAAGAAAAATGAGACTAACATCTCTCAGAAATGTGGTGGCCTTGTGTGTGGTGTTTTGTGTTTGATTTATAAAATAAAAAAATACAAAACACAGGTAACCCGCCAAAATAACCAGGTGCACTCTTATCACAAATAGTTTCTTCTCTTGATTTTGTTGCGTCTATGCCATTAGGTTCTGGACGCAGCTGCGGCATTTCAGTCGACAAGGGAAAACATTTTTTTTGTTTTGTTTTACAAAAATGGCCAATAATAAAGAAAATAGATCAGTCATTTCCCAGCCTGTTTCACGTTCGGCAAGGAATGTCTTCCTTTAAAAAGTCTTAATTAGCAGTTACAGGAAACACAACGAGCGGGAGTCAACCAGTTCACCATCGTCCATGCCTCCCCCACCGCCTGCAGGAGTGTCCCCCGCATGAGCGTACAGGAGTGTCCCCAGTACGGTCCCGACGGTGCCAGTGAGTGTTTCTTCAACGAGAACCACACCAGCATCTGGAAGTACTACAGTGTCCAGCTCTGCTCCAAGGACCGTGCCGTCGTCTACGACGAGGCCTTCTTCAACATCGAGGGAATCGGTACGCTTCAGTGTCTCCTGCTGCGTGTTTCAGAAACCTGGTGTTATATCAGTGTTTATTTTATATATATATTGATTTTATATCTGATGTATATATCTTCATATATCAAGGCGTATTGCCTATGGGGTTAGTGCAGTTTCTGCTTCTGTGTTTCAGAAACATGGTCTTATGTAATTTCAATTTATTTTATTCACTCTTTATTATGAATATTATTTATGTATTTTCCTCCAGTGCAACCCGATCCACCTTTCGGGCTCAACTGGACTCTTTTGATGGGCCTCAGCGGGACCCACTTTGACGTAAAGCTGAGCTGGGAGGCACCGCAGTCTCTGGACATCCGGACCGGCTGGATGACCCCTCAGTATGAAGTGCAGCACCGCGAAGGGAACTCGGATCTCTGGACAGCGGTGGGTGTCTGAATCGGCGGTGAAATTCATGCTTTCTATGTCTGGATTTGATTGGTTACTTGTTGATTGATATTTAAAATGTAATTAGATTTAATTTAAAAAAAACAACTAAGTAATGATATTTGGTTTCAAACTATTAAGAATTCAGTTGAAACTCAGAGTTTACTCTTATGAATTGGAGTTTACAATTAACCACCGAAAGGACAAAACAAAACCAAAGTTCATGTACTTGTTTCTCGGTATCACCGGCCACTCCCAGAGCTAACTCCCAGAGTTAAACGGAGGACACGAGCTTCAACCCTGGTGATTTGAAAGCCAGAGATGATATTTGTCTCCCCCTCCTTTTATAGAAAGACCTTCAGAGGAACACATATACTTCTCTTTATGGGCTCCAGACCAACATGGACCACGAGGTCAGAGTGAGGTCTAAGATACTGTCCTCCAAAGAGTTCGGAGCTTTCAGCGACTCCATATTCATACATGTTCCCTCCAAAGGTGAAACCATGTTGTTTTTTTCCCAGTCTCTATTTAAAGGGGAACCGTCACACTTACACTATTTTCTGACCCGCATACTCGGGTATTAGTTCTGCTTAACACGAGTGTTTTGAAAAAACACAACTGATCAATTCCAACTGATGTTGGAATTGATGTTGCAGACACAGGAACACACACAGGAAGTTGGACCATTCATTTTTCAAAATCGAACCAGTGACGTCAATGGTCCGACCTTTTCACGGAAACTGGGTGTTTCTTTCACAACACACGTATGAAGCATTACTCTGCTATAGCACGAGTAGAAAATAGAAAATAGCCGAGCGCGACGGTTCCAATTTAATTATTTTGAAAATGTTCTCAGTAATGTTGCATTTTTTTATACATCCTTCTGTAGTGCAGAATTTGCATTTCTATTGTAACATCTTGTGTTTTGTTTTTTTCATTCTCAGTCTTTAGATTCCCTGTTGCAATTCTGCTCATCTTCGCTGCCTTGTGTTTCATCGGCATCCTAATGCTGGTCATGCAACAAAAGTAAGACACTCTTAGCATTCTGACTTAAGTGATTTACAGAGAACGTAATGCGATATATATTCACAAAGGACTGCCTATACAACTTCATCATTAATTATACTCTGTATTTATTAATTATACTACTATTATTTTAAAGTGTAGTATTTTGTAAATATATATCACTATATATTATAATTATTATCTACAATTATACATAGAATGACATGAATATTTCTATATGAATCTATCTGTACTTCCTTTAGGTTGATGATTATCCTCCTACCTCCTGTTCCTGGACCTAAAATCAGCGGAATTGATCCAGAACTACTCAAGGTTTGCCCACACACTGCTGTGCATTGTTGCATCATATATATATCATGTATACATCATATAACATGTGTATATTTGAACACATGAATACCTGAATACTTTCCTATTCCAATTTCCAATCTTATCGTATCGTTTCCAAAATGATACAATAAAAATAACACCTGTTATTTTATATTATAGAATTTGAACTGCTTGGAAATGAAAATGACAACTTCAGTAGGAATTTGACAAATTACTTTAGAGTGCCAATTGATCCAAAATAATTGTAGCGGTTTTGAGCTTCAACTGAAGCTTGAGAAAGAGACAATAATACCTTGCATAATCATTATTATATGTTGTATATAATAATTATTATTATATAGCAATTATTTATATTGAACATATTTTACAAAATCAAACATGATGCGCAAAGAACAATCCTCCCGTCCGTGATTTTGTGTGGAGCAGAAAGGCAAGCTGTCGGAGCTGATGTCCATCCTGGGAGCACACAACGACTTGAAGATGAACAACAACAACAACCAGAACGACCCCTGGGTGGAGTTCATCGACCTGGACATGGAGGAGGAGCCCAGCGAGCCCTCGTACGGCGCCGGGGACGACGGCCGCGGCTCTCCGTCCTCCGGCCGCACGGCCCTCTCCTCCCTGGGCTGCAGAGACGACAGCGACTCGGGCCGCGACAGCTGCTGCTGCTGTGACGCACCGTCAGACCACCACCACCACCACCACTCCTCCTCCTCCTCTTCCTGTGAGCCCATCTTCCAGCACCACAGCCCCGGGGCCGCCGACACCTCCGTCTGGGTGCCCCACGAGCAGAGCTGCCCCCCCGTCCAGAGTGCCGCGGGGCCCGGGGACCTGTACACCCAGGTGAGCCACGTGCACCGCTCCGGGGAGGTGCTCCTCGCGGCCGGGGAGGTGGAGCAGCGGGAGGCGGCGGAGGAAGAGGGGGAGGAGCGGGAGGACAAGGAGAAGGAAACCGCAAAGGCTGACCTTCAACAGGAGACGATGGCGGGCGCGGCCGAGGGTGGCGGGTACGCTTCGGAGCGGGACGCGGGCAAGATGAGCGCAGGAGACCTGAGCATCGCGCCTTCGCCCTTCGGGGAGTACCAGGGGTGTTACCCAGCGGCCTACACGGCTGCACCTCCCCAGAGCTACACCCTGGTGGAAGGGGTGGACAAGCAGAACAGCCTGCTACTGAGGCCTAACACCGTACCCATCGCCCGGCTGTTCACGCCCAAGGCTGTGCCGACGCCCGAGGGCTATCTGACCCCTGACCTTTTGCGAGACGTCACGCCATAGATCGGCGGAGATGTTTCCGATGTGTTGGGTGGCAGCCAATGTGTGTTTGTAAAAAGAACTGTGTTGTAGATACGATGTGACTGTTACTTAGAGCGCCACGGCTCACAGCACCACCTTTAGACTCTTTATCGCCATCTAGAGGAGGAGGTTGACACTATTGCTGTGGCAGAAGAAAAAAGGCTATTGGTGCTTTCTTTTGGTGGGAAAACTGTGCAAGTTGTGGAATGCCACAGATCCAGTTAATGTTTCAGTGTTGACATTTTATTTTTTTTTGGGGGGGGGGGATGTACAGACCACACACATATATAACCCAGGGTATGACTTTGTTTGTACATGTCTGAAACTGGTCCGGTTAGATTTTTCTTTAGAAGCCTTGACGTGAAAACAAAAGGGATCATCTCGTCATGGACATTGTAAGATACTTGTAGTGACTTGTGGTGATGGTTTAAAACACAAGACATCAAGTAAAGTGTGTTGGTTGGATGTTTGCAATTAAAAAACTAAACACAATTTGATGCAATTTCATTGACTTTTTTATATATATATTTTCTACTGTTTTGTTAACTTTGCCAAGTATTTTGTTGCTCATGAAATATGTAGGCTATCTTTTTAAAAAGGCTATAGGCCTACCTCGTTTATTATAACATGAAAAAGCTATACCTCTTTTTTAGTCACACCATTAAAAAGGTTAGTTTTTAAAAAAAGTTATACTTAAAAGTGTAGGATATTGGCCTACTTGCTGCTTCACACTGACTTATCACAGGGCCATTGAATGTGATTACGGTAATTTAGTTGTGCCTGTAGTACACTATCTTCGCAAATAAACGCCTTGCGCCTTGTGTGGTTTGTTTTGACCGTGGCCTGTGATTGGATGGTGAAATGTAGCACGTGGTCCACGTAGCTCATTAGCTCATGGTTAGCTAGCACAGATAGCAGTCCGGTGTATTGAAAATAGAAACAAAGCTTCATTTGTTTCGTTTTTTCTTGCACCAGCAATTTTCCAACATGTCAAAGTTAACGTGTGTTGATGTTGAGAATCTGATGAGCAGTTTCACTCTGTTGGAACAGGTAATAACGTGTCGTGGAGGGTAGATATGATTATTTCTAGTTAATGGTCTTAATTCCTTGTTTTTGCAACAGAACATTTGCGGAAAGATCGGCGAAAACAACATGTTAGAGGTCAAGCTGGACGACGTTCAACGGAACTTAAAGTTCACACTAATCAAAGAAAGAAGTCTGATTGAGGGTTAAGTTTAAATTGGCCTCTGTACATTATGGTTGTAATGTGATAATAGAGGAAGTGTCGCCACCTGCTGGCCGGCCGAGGAAACTACCGCTAGAGAAACGCGTCAATGCATCGTTTCGCTGATTAATTGTCCAAGCTTTCAGTTGTTTTTCTTCAGTTTAAGTTTTTGACATGTTTCCCTAGTAGTTCGGCCAAATTTATTGTGTGCAACTTTATACCATGTCTGAGAAGAATCAACAGTGACTTTATCCACTTGCGTTGCAGAGAGAGACAGTATCCTGGCCACAGTGAACACACTCCAGGAGACTCTTCAGCAGCAGTACAAACTCAGAGGTGGAGCATGTTGTGTGTCATTATGTGGAGGTTATAGACCTATTGGGCAACACAACAACACAGAGACACGTGAAACACGTTGATTTCAATCATTTTAAATAATATGTGGCTCACAATTAATTATACTTAAAAATTATCTTACCTGACAGACGTAAATGAAAGTTTGAAGGACACAATGGCTGAAATGAAAAGACAGAATGAGAGGAGACTTGTGGTAAGGATGGAGGATGTGTGAATAATTTAGTGCTATTTCACAGCACATACACATTTCGTTTGTTTAATCTTACTTAAAAAAAACATGAGTTTAATTCTTTCCTATCAGCATATTTATTTTTGCCACTAGAATTACAAAGATTAGGCTTTGTTTAGTTTTTAAAAACAACCAACACCATAAACACCATCATTGTAGTTCATAGAACTAATGTGCATGGTGACGTTTCCAGGAGAAAGATGGTGAAATACGGAAGCTGTTGGGTGTTGTGAAATCAGAGGAAGAGCGACACCAGAGGGCGCTAGAGACGGCCAAACAGCAGTGCCAGCGCGAAATTGAGGACATCCTAAAGCAGTGTAAGAGCCTTAGCATGGGACGGGACCGAGCCAACCATGTCTGCCTCCTGTAGATGGCGCTGTTTTAGTGACTTGTGCACTGAGGCAAATCTGGCACACACACACACACACACATTTAAGTAAATGTGTGTGTGTGTGTGTGTGTGTGTGTCTGTGTATATTTAAGTAACACACTGGATACTGGATATATCCCACGAGTTAGGATATCCAGTAGTATTTTAACAACAATTTTCCTGTTCTCCAAAGTGATTCTTCAAAAAGTGTTCTTCAAAATAGCTCTTTCTGACAAACTTAAATCAGTCGATATCTCCATTTCATGAAGATTCGATACCATTCAAAGACAAACGATAATCCTGGATTATTGCCCAGCCCTACCATTTTGAACATATGCTGCTTAACTGTTATGAAGCAGTTGTGAGGTGGTGTGGCGTGGGCCTTGTCTTTGCATCCCAGGGGAAGCTAAAGATACAGAGCTGGATAAACTGCTGGAGAGCAAAGAGGCTGAACTGCAGGGCATGAAGGACACGCTTAAGAACCAGGAGAAGGAGAGACAAAACGAACTCCTCAAGCTTCGAATGGAGGTGACACAAGCTCAGTCAAATGCCTATGCATGAATCAAGCAGTAGCCTAGCGTGCCTTCTTCGGAAGAACATAGAGGGGACTTAACGTAGACACTTGCGTGTGCTTTATTGCATTGACGTTTAAAAACGATGCTGTGTTCTGCTTGTGCACTGTAGAGGTGCATAGGATAGTTTGTGTGACATACATTTGACATATTACACATGGTTTACACCACATCATTACGGTACATGCTGCAGTAGAGGAGTGTTTAGCATTGCTGTGTTGTGTGTTGTTAGTTTGGTGCTACGCTAGCCAAGGTTCAGAAGAAGGTTCAACAGCAGAACCAGCAGAACCCCAACGCTGTCAACCACAACATCTTCAAGAGGGTGATCTGTCTGTCTGTCTGTCTGCCTGCCTGTCTACCTATATATACCTGCCTGCCTGTCTGTCTGCTCTTATTAAATGTATTTTAACTATGTAGCAGGATATATCATACAAATTATAAGGAAGCACAAATGGTTAAATAAACAATGTGTGTGTGTGTGTGCATGCAGGTGTGCATGTGTGCGTGTGTGTGTGTGTGTGTGTGTGTGCATGCAGGTGTGCATGTGTGTGCGCGTGTGTGTGTCTTCTAGAGGACACAAGTGATTAAGTGTTCTTACTTTCCCAGAAGCTGCAGTTCGTCCAGGAGCAGCAGAACCGGGAGGTGGCAGCTCTGCGTCACAGAGTCCAGGAGCTGGAGGAACAGCAGCAGCAGCAGCAACACGCCAGCGACCCCTACGACGGACACTACAAGAGGAGGAAGATTTAACAAGATTTAACCCCCGCCCCCTCCACGTCAATGTACAAATCCCATTGGAAATCGACAAAATGTGATTGCTTTTCAAAAGTTCCTTATTTACGTTCTAAAGCTGTTGCTCACCGTGTTGAAATGTTAACATTTTTGTGGTTTAGTATTTCTTTCATGGTTTCATGTATTTGGAAGTGGATGTATTGCCACAGGTGTGTGCCACAGGTGTGTGGAGGGCCAGTTCTGACGTGATGAGGCGAGTCCTCCTCTGAAGGGGTATGGCACATGCACTGCAACGAGTCTGTCTCTGCTCTAATCCAATCAGACGGCAGCTCGCTGCGGTCACACGCAGACAACCTTCGAGGAATTACTCGCGCATGTTAGGAGATCGGCACATTAATACCAATTGACCTAATTAGTTTTGTGTTCTTGCATGTTGTTTTTGCGAGACTTAATGCTAACCCTGTCAGAACACACTATTTTTTTTAAAGATTTAAACATTTCAGGTAATTATAGTTGTTTGTTTGTTGTTTAGTTTGTTTGTTGTTAGTTTTGAGCGGGGGGTCTTACCGCTATTCCAGCAGGCCATGTAGGTCAAGAGAATGACAAGTAAAATAAAACATTTTAAAACCCAACTTACTGTATTTATTTTAGTGTGTGTGTGTGTGTGTGTGTGTGTGTGGGTGGGGGGGGGGAGTATCATGTCTCCAGTTCTCCTCTCTAATCCCTTTACCCAGTCTAATCAGGACACAGGCGCTTACACCCTGATGGGAACATCAGGTAACACTCTTACGCAACGTCTGATCTGCGCCACGCATCTCACCCTGCTGCCCCACCGCCGAGGATCAAGCACCACCAAGACGTGGGCCAAGGACGGAGCCATCCGTGAAGCACAGTTGTTACATAATAATACACCCGCTGCCTCTCTTGTTTTGCGCGTGTGTGTGTGTGTGTGTTTCTTGATATTAGCCTGAACGATGTACGACTACACCGCTTGTATTCCTGTGCAGTCATGTTACTTAGAGCGAAAGGGATTGAGCCAGAGAGCTAAATAGAGTGTGGATTAAAAGCAAATGACACCACCTTAATCCCTAATCTGAGAGAGAGCAGGGTGTGGGGTGAGAGGAACCATGGGTGTATGTGTCCTCTTGATGCTACTGACAGGTGCTTGGGTGCCAGGGCGTCCATGTATCCACTGTTACAGTACAGCGGTAGCCCACGACGCTGTCTCGTTCATCTATCGTCCGGTTCAGTGGATTTAAGTGTCCCATGGATTCCATGTCTACCTGGAAAAAGATAAGGTAAGAATAATATAAATACAATAACACTTTATAACTTAAAAACTAAACACTGATCGTGATGAGATGCTTTGTCATTTATAGAGATGTAGACCTACAGAAAGCTGCATTATAGAATCAGTTTGGTTGTCTAGTAATAGTTTTGAAAAAGTATTCTGCTTCGTACAACTGCACAACTGCGTATTGCAGTATTCAATAGATTGCAACAAAGGCAACAACAAGATCATATGAAGGTTTTGACATGGACATGTCTATGAATTCAGTACTTGTTAATAATGACATATTATGGCAGGCAATTGTTTACACGTCATATAATAAATCTGAATTCACATCTTTAACTCACATCACTTCAAGTCACCATTAAACGGTTGAGTTGACGTCTGACCTCGGTCACCGTTACTCTAACCCCGGTCTGTAGATGCCTTCAGGAGGCCAGTACCAGGTGTTCACCGCCAGCCCCGGCCGTCGGAACAGCCTCTACAGCCTGACCGACAGCTCCGACGTGGGCCCGGAGGAGGACCACGACGACAATGGCCGCCCAGAAAACCCCACCACCCCCCTGCAGAGGATCAGCTGCTCCATGTGTAAGGACGAGAAGGTGATCAAGGAGCTGGTCATCGGCAGGCGCGTGGGCTTCTACAAGGTCCGCGGCGAAATCGGCCACGGGACGTTCTCCAGGGTCAAACTGGCCTTCCATGCCCTGACCAAAGGTAGGGGGGGAATCTAACCTGAACTAACCTTCTGACTACAACTTTTCTACAGTAACATCAATAGCGTGAATGGTTACTATAGTTACTATGGTTACCACACACACACACACACACACACACACACCCACCCTGTTGGAGGTACACCTCCAGTCAAAAATAACAAAAAACTAAACTCACGCCATGACAGCAGGTGCTCTCCTCTGGCTCCCCTCCCATCCAGACAAGGTGGCCCTAAAGATCCTGAACAAGACCCGGCTGGACGTGCAGGCCCAGCGGCTTCTGGCCAGGGAGATCTCCAGCATGGAGGGCCTGCAGCACCCCAACGTGGTGCGTCTGTATGAGGTGGTGGACACGCCCTGCCGTCTCTACCTGGTACTGGAGTACGCCGGCGGTGGGGACCTCCACACCCGGATCTGCGACCGCGGCAAGATGGCCGACAACAGCTGCAAGATCGCCTTCGCGCAAATACTGTGCGCCATCAAGTATTTGGTAAGGGTGTGTGTGGTGGTGTCCCCCTGCCACGTGTCATGCTTACAATGGCTTTCCAGGGCTTCTCCAACAGTAGGACACAGGCAGATGATGGTTAAACCGGTTTATTGTAAAGTTTGAGATTGGTTTGAACAGGCAGTGCAGGTGGTATGTGCTGACATGCTAGCGCTCCTCCTGAGTGTGTGTGGTGGTGGCTGGTTTAACCCCACAGGTGTGCAGCCTCATCCAGTCCCAGAGTCTAATCAGACCAGGTGAGGCTGCTTAAACCAGCCACCAACAGCACACACTCCACAGTGTGTTAGACATATGCCTGCATGAAGTTATTACATATAGTAGGGCTATTTAGAAATAACTATACTAACTATAGAAATAACTATTTTACTTTTTACTATTTAGTCATTCAGCAGATACTTTTTATCCAAAGCGACATACAGTGAATTCCGACAATCTTTACCTTACCTAACTTACTTACTTAAGTGCTTACCTTACCTAACTTAACTTACTTACTTAACGTAAGTGCGCCTGAGAACAATCCATCAAAACTGGAGTAGCTACAAAAAAAGTTAGTTCTGCACAACCTCAGTTTCCAACAGACAACGAGTGCCATAGGAGTCAGGAAACACAAGGCTGCGGAACTCAGGAATCGAACCCGGTGCCTTTCGACTACCCCCCACTACACCACTAACCAGCTCCTGTCCTGCTTGTGTGTGTGTGTGTGTGTGTGTGTGTGTGTGTGTGTGTGTGTGTGTGTGCGCGCGTGTGTGTGCGTGTGTGTGTGTGTGTGTGCGTGAGTGCAGCACACCAACAACATCATCCACCGGGACCTGAAGGCGGAGAACGTGCTGTTCACGGGCCGTGGATGCGTCAAGGTGGCTGACTTCGGCTTCAGCACGCGCGTGGAAGCCCACGACCGTGCCCTGGACACCTTCTGCGGCTCGCCGCCCTATGCCGCGCCCGAGCTCTTCCGGGACGAGTGCTACCTGGGCCCGCCTGTGGACGTGTGGGCCATGGGCGTGCTGCTCTTCTTCATGATGACCGGCAGCATGCCCTTCCGGGCGGACACGCTGGGCAAACTGCGCCGCTGCATCCTGGACGGCTCCTACGCCGTGCCGCCCTGGGTGCCCGGGCCCTGCCAGAGGATCATCAAGGGCATGCTGAAGCCGCTGCCGCAGGAGAGGCACGCCGTGGACCAGATGCTGGGCTGCGATTGGCTGCTGCCCGTGGAGTTCCCCTGGCCGCTGCTGCCGCGGGGCCTGCTGGACCCGGAGCCCGGGGAGCGGGAGGAGGAAGAGGAGGAGGAGGAGGAGGTGCGTGCGGGCCTGAAGGAGCTGGGCTTCACCCCTGGGCACATCAGGAACAACGGGCCCCTGGACAGCCGGAGCCCGGTGACCGGGGCGTACCGGATCCTGCTGCACCGCGCCCAGAGGAGGAGGGGCTGTGAGACGGTGCCGGTGGTGAGGGGCATGGTGCGGGACCCCAAGAGGGAGGGCCTGAGGGCCTACAGGGGCCTCAGACACACCTCCAAGTTCTGTGTGATATCCTGAACACACAGATTGATTTTTTTACTCATAATAATGTAAATAATGAATAATAATGTTTTTCTTGGCTCAGAAGACTCAAAACGATTGAATGTTGAAATGAAACTGATATGTTTCTGCTAATTGATCGTTGTCTATCCTTAAACATTTTACTTAAGAAGTTTGGATTCAAGTGCCTCATGAGATTCATTTAAGTGTATAGTGTGTGTTTGCCACTTCCAAGAAGGATATTATAGACATGTCACTACTTTATAGGGGACTGTTACTGTGCTGCAGGTTGAAAACTGAATCCACGAATGAACAATAAAGCAAGGCAGTTGTGCAAATGCTAGTTTTTTTGGGGGTGTATTTTGTTTTTACTTTTGTAGGCAAGCGTTTGCTTACTCCAAACAGCCAATGCATTTAAATAGTGTCCCCCAGCTGAACTGTTTTGTGGAGTGTTTGCTAAAGTGTCTTCACTAGTGCCTGCTGCAAGACTGAAAAGTAGGCAGCAGCAGCAGCAGCAGCTGGCTGGACACCAGATGATATGCAGGACAGGACCTCAACAGAACCGGCAAAAACCAGCCAAACCCAGTCCCTCTGTGTGTGTGTGTGTGTGTGTGTGTGTGTGTGTGTGTGTGTGTGTGTGCGGCAGATGGCGCGGCGTGGCCTCGGAGACATCTGCCCGCGAGACAATAGACGCTCTGTGTGCGGAGCGCCGGGGTCTGACAGCCGGCCGCGCGCTGCTATTGTGCGCGCCCCATTCACATTCAGATGAGCGCCTCAAAGTGGGCGGAGTTATCGTTTAGACAACAGCACGCAGATGACGAGCCTCGGAGCCTGATATGCAAATTCGTCGAGTTCTATGCTTTAAGTGATTTTCGAAGCGTCACGGTAAACTGAGCGTGCGCGTCAACACACACACACACACACACACACACACACACACACACACACACACACACACACACACACGTACACTTTGCTTTACTGCAGTGTCATGAATGCTAATTTATGTAGAGTGAGCACACGTAACAAAAAAATTACTTTTATGTTTTATTGGACAATCGTTCAGTTACAATTTAGGCCAACAACTCTTTAGTTAAAACGTTAACCATTACAAGTTGTATATAGCAGGCCTATTAGCTTTCTAATATTTTATTTTCTTGAAAACATTGGTCATATAAATATTGGCTAGATAACATTTCATTTTTTTCTTATTTCTTATTTTTTTAATTTTATTTATAACAAAGGCAAATTAAATGTTCTAAAGTGAAACCTTTAGACGCATTATAAGTTAATAATTTGTTAATATTTCTTTTCAATATTCATTTTGTCATTATTAAATTTCTAAAGTGAAACCTTTAGAGAATTAAGACAATTCTGGAAAGTGGGAAACATTTGGCCGTTTGCAGCTGTTGTCATGTTGCACGGCAAGAGAGCATTTTTAAAAAGTCTTTTTTTAAGAACGTCTCTTTCTCAGCACCGCTTCTTCTCCTAGGCTGCGCGTGCTTCAACTTGCGACATTTTGCTCGGCGTGGAACCGCAGAACGCAGAATTCGCTTCTCCTTTCTCTCCAAACCTCATCCGCACAAAGAATGAGGGTCGTTGGGTCGCTCTCGAGGCATACCTGACCTCATTCACATAAAGAATGAGGGTCATCTTGGCATGGACGGGACGAGAGACGACGGTCACGGGACTTAGGGGCCTCTGGGGCCCGGCGCCGTGCTACCTGGACGGGTTCCTCCTCAGGAGTATCCAGGTGGATGGGTGGAAACGTGTTCATCCTGTTCATAAGGATGAGTATTTCCATTTAAAGAAGGCTTTCTTGCAGCATCTCAAACGAGAGGACAAGGAGCCGGATCAGCGCTCGGAGAGGGCGACCTCCGGCAGCCAGTCGTTCACCCCGCGGCTCTCCTGGCAGAACAGGTGCAGCTTCTCCAGAGCCGGGTCCTCCCACGAGCCATCGGCTGGGTTCTGATGGAGGGAAACACAGTTGGAGGTTTAGTCACATGAGAACTCAGCCGCCGATTTGGGAAAGGTTGAACGCAGTCATGTGCTAGACCCAGAGAACACGGGAGTACCGGAGGGAGAGAACGTACCGTGATGAGGAGGCAGTGGGCGTCTTCAAACTGTCCGGCCTTGTCGCCGACGATCTGAGCCAGACGCTGCATGTTGCTCACTCGGACGATGCTGATCTCGTTGTCGAAGCAGAAGGACTGGATGAGGGTGAAGTGGATCTGGAGCGCGATGTCACACTCAAAGTCCTCGTCCACGGCCAGCACGCAGAAGGACACGCTGTCCGGGTCACTGCGCAACACAAATGAAAACATATAATTAGTATCTAGAGATACACACAGCAGCAAAACAGGAAACCAAGTGGAGATTGTAAACATTGTCCAAAGCATGATTTCAAAAAGGTTCACTTACAGGTTCATGATTTTTGCAGACTCGTAGACGCCGACGGTCAAGCAGTCGTTGTCCTGAGCGGAGAGCAGAGCCTCCTCCAGGGAGGCGCCATGGCACTGAACAGCGCGCTCCACGGAGGGCTGCTCGATGATCACTTCTTCAAGAGTCATGGTGATGATGATGCTCAAAGTTATTCCTCAACGGATCAGTGAAAGTTTAAAGAGAGCGAGTTTGTGTCTGTGTGTGTCGTCGGAGGGTGTATATCCGAAAAAGCAGAGTGACTCGAAACTTTGCAAGACACCCCCTTTATACTCTCGAGCTCGTGCGGCCCCGTGAAAGGGCTGCGCTCTGATTGGCTGTGGTGGATGGTGTGTGTGTATTGGTATGCTAATACTATTGTCACACAGTGGCTCGTGGCAGATTGATAGGGGTCACTGCGCCACGTTCTGTCCCCGAGCTTATTTGTGTTGCTCGAATACTTTTTATTTAAACTTTATACGTGTATAGGCTTCTCTGCTGTTGAAAATGAGAAATACCAAATGTAGAAGATGCGCACTGCAAATATTTATATTTTGCACGAAAGAAACTCAACTTTGTGGTATATGTTTTTAGGATTTGTAACGTGCATTTGTAACGTTTGTTTTTGTAAAGGGGGTGGCTTTATTCATAGTTCTGTTACAGCAATGACAACAATAAATACGTCTCATCTGAGATGAGATGCAGGCATTTACTCAAAACATGTTGGCTGTGTTTAAAGAGTATAAGAAATATAATGGAGACTGTGTTCTTGGTGAAAGTGAGTAGTTGTATGCCTACTATTGGGAAAGTGTGCAGAAGCCGACCCTTCCCCCTCCTCGGCCCGAGCCTCAGAGCAAGGCAGGTGTGTGCTGCCATCTGTAGCACCAGAGGCTGGCTGCAAAACGCGCTCCATTGTGCGCGCAGAAGCCTCTATTATCAGATCGGCCATACAAATGCAAATGCCCAGCGCGTGCCAGAATGCCGGGCGTGCGTACAGCACAACCTCGAGTCCAGACCACGTGGCCATCAGCTGTCCCCCCCCCCCCCCCCCCCCCCCCCCCCCCCCCCCCGCCCCT
>OOFB01018520.1:6442-16799 GCA_900323305.1 Trachyrincus murrayi | reverse complement strand
TACCAGACCCCCCCCGTCTCCCCCCTCTTCTCCACTCTATATACCAGACCCCTCCTCCATTCCACTCCCTCTCCCCTCCCTATACCAGACCCCCCCTCCCTTGCCCTCCCCTGTCTCCCCTCCTCCTCCTTCCTCCCTCCCCCCTTGTCTTCCCAGCCAGTCCGATTGCTCTCTGGGAGGGGTGTACTGTATCTCCATCACCATGGCGTCACTCCACCGTCTTTTGTTTCGACTGCCCCCATTAGCTGGCTCTGATTGGTGCAGAGGGGTGGGGTCGCGATGGGGGGGGGCTGTTGTTTGATCAACTTTCATGGAAGGAGACGGACTGACTCGGAGGAGCAGACAGACAGACAGACAGACAGACAGACAGACAGGCATACATACATTGGGAATTGCTGGAGTTTTTTTTTTTTTAACTAGGAAGAGAAGAGCAGACAGACAGGCTATAAGACAGAGAGACAGGCAGGCAAGCAGACAGACAAGCAAACAAGCGAGTCAAAGAGGGATACAGCATTTGTGTGGATACTATCCTGCATGCAAGTGTACTGAGAGACAGAGTGGAGGGGAAGTGACACAGTATTGAGTGAACAGTGTTTTGGAACTAGATAGACACTGAGACGGTAACTACAACCCTGTGAGGCAGTCGGTTTGTTTTAAATAAGACAAGTTCAGGAAAGAGTTGGGAGGCAGACAGACAGGCAGGCAGAAGGCAATACAGAGCTATGACCCATGTGGTTTGTGCATGTGTTTGTGTGTGTGTGTTAGGCATCTTGTTCTAGGCTGTACGGGTAGACTGTGGATGTTGGGGATCAAACCCAGTACCTTTCAGATGCCAGTCACACAGCCTCTAGCCACTACATTACATCACATGTTATTAGTTAATGCAGCATGCACCAGTGGCACAAGCGATGCAATAACAGCAGGCCTGCGATGCTCATTTACCCCAGGCCATTTATTAATGGCAACCATACATTAACTCAGAGTTCAGTCACACTGCACTGCAACCCAGCTGAAAACCCAGCTAAAAAAAGAAAAAAGTCTAATGCAATTGAATAAATTATGGTCCTTCTCATTTGCTAATTCACTTTCCATGATGTGTTCCTATGCCCGTGACACACACACACACACACACATGATGATGTGTTGTCAGTGTATATTCTGTAGCTATGCGTGAAGCCCAATTGGATTGATTTAAAAAATGGAGCTTTAGTGAATTTAAATGGAAGTGTCTCCTTGTATGAATCTGATATGTCTCAGGGTGTTGTGTATACAGAAGAGCACAAGATTAAACTGTGGTTCGGTATTACCAAATTATCCCTCTCACTCTCACCTCTGGCTCTCTCTGTCTCTCTCTCTCTCCATCTCTCTCTCCTCTCGTTCCATCTCTCTCTCCTTTTCCTCCCCCCCCTCCATCTCCTCTTTCTTATTCTCTCTCTCTCTCTCTCTCTCTCTCTCTCTCTCTCTCTGTCCGTCTCTTTTTCTGGCACCTGACCAACCTTCATCAGATATCTTTCCCTCATTTATACCTCTCCACTCGTTCACCTCTCGTTCCCATTTATCTGTCTCCCTGTTTCTCTTCTATCTCTCTCTCTCTCTCTCTCTCTCTCTCTCTCTCTCTCTCTCTCTCTCTCTCTCTCTCTCTCTCCTCTGCCTTCTCTTTGAAATGTACAAAATGGAGAATATTTAAACCTTTATTGAAATGTTGGAAGTCAGCATGTTTTTGTGTATGTACATTATGTATGTTCCTAGGTCTATGAATGTACAGTTTGTTGAATAGATAATGTTTCAGCATTAGCTGCTGGCTTCCTGCAGCACATGCACACACACACACACACACACACACACACACACACACACACACACACACACACACACACACCTATTCTTTCACTCATCCTCTATCTCTCTGTTTGTCTTCTCTTCCTTCACCCTCTCATGTTCTCCATCACCCCCCCCCTTTTTCTATTACTTTTCTTCTCTTCTGTTTGCTGCTCTTTGTTTACCTTCTCCTCTTCTCACGTCCCTTCATCCTCTCATCCTCTCTGACTTGTGTGTGTGCGTGGGTGTGCGTGCGTGTGTGTGTGCATGTGCGTGTGTGTGTACGGCGGTACAGCCATTCAGCTCTATACTGTTTAACAGAGTCCTCTGTAGCTAAACTGAGTGCAACGCTATATCCTACCCGTGACGCAAAAAAGTTAAAAAAAGATGCGTAAATAATACACATGATTGAATATATGACTCGTGTGAATTGAGGTGTTATCGTTGGATAATCCCAGTGACATATTGCCGGAGGATTTAAACTCATGTGTTTAACATGCACAAGATGCAACATGAATCAGAAAGACTACAATCTCTCTCTCTTTCTCTCTCATTTCTCCATCTTTCCTTCACAGCCAATGAACCCAGAATGTTCCACCTCTCGCTCTCTCTCTCTCTCTGTCTCTCGCTCTCTCTTTCTTTTTCCACCGATCCTCCACCGGTATCTTGCCGCATAGCCCATAATTCTCCATCACCATTACCTTCGTCACTAACCAATGTGCATTGACACATGATTGACAGCCTAAACCCGCCCCATCATGCATTTCCTGTTTCTCCATCCCTCCTGTTTCTCCCTCCTTCCTGAGAGAGAGGAGAGGGAGAGATACAGAAAGAGAGAGACCTAGAGAGGGAGGGAGAAGGGGATCAAGCGTGTGAGTTAGGGGAGAGGGATGGAGTAGGTGGGTGAGAGATATGGTTCCATGAACAGTTTTAAAGCAATAGATTTGTCTTCTTGACATTTAATTTACATACATTTGTAGTGTTAACAACATGCATGGATATCTGGTTTTTCCACACACACACACACACACACACACACACACACACGTCACCTGTTTACGCATGGGAAACACAGATCATGCTGGGATGGCAGATCCTTCCTCTGGGAACATACCCAGCACCCTCCTGCGCCCGCCCCCTCACTCTCTTGATTGGCCCCTGGCCAGGAACTGTGCCACCGGCTGTCCCTCTATTGGCCGCTTGGCCGCTGTCAGAGCGATACTCAACAGGCTTGTATCTGTGGCACCTGTCTGTTCTGCTGCAGAACAGACGAGGGACTTGGAAGCAGAGAAAGAGAAGCTTTGGGTTGAATATCTATCGGTTAGTTGCAGTTCCACGTGGACGAACATAATCAGGGCTTCCAGAACCGAACTGAGGCAGTCAGATCCGCTTATAAGGCATCAACAAGTTAGCATTAGGATCATGTGGATTACCAATAGAAGCATCCACTGAAAGATGACCAACTGCTTCGTCGTCATCTTCTCTCGTGCCTCTCTTTCTACTCCTCTGTCGCTCTCTTTCTGTCTTACCTCCATCTTTTCCCTCTGTTCTGAATCACTCTTCGCCAAACTCTGTCTTTCCATGTCCCCTTTCCTCCTCTTCCTGCTCTTCCTCCTCTCCCTCCTCTCCCTCCTCTCCCTCCTCCTTCATCTCCCTCCGTCAACCTTTACTCTTCTTACTATGTTGACGTTTCTCTTGTCACTTGACCTGTTCTTGACCCGGCGCCTCTTCTACTTCTTCCCTTCTCTCATTGGTCAGACGAGGTGTTTGGGCTTTGGGTGTGGCTGGTTTTCTCATATAGCAGGCTGATTTGGTTCAAATGTACTGACTCAATACAGTTGACAGCTGAGTTCTCTGGGCCGCCGGCAGGGTGTCACTTCACCTATTACGTCTCCCTCTTTTCTTTCTACCCTTCTTTTCTCACATCGCTCCAATTTCTCTTGTCCTTGGATGTAGATTCACTACTCCCTCTCTCTCTCTCTCTCTCTCTCTCTCTCTCTCTCTCTCTCTCTCTCTCCCTCTCTCCCCCTCACACACACACACACACGTCTGTGTGTTTTCTGTTTAATCTGCTATATGGTGCTTATGTAAGGAGATGATCCCAGCGTTTCTTTGATTTCTGCTTCCGTATTATCATCATCTCATTGGACTTAGTGGTCGGCCAATGCTACAAGCTTTGCACTTTAATCAGGCTTCACAGCATGGGATTTTCAATACATTGCACTGTGACCCTGCTTGGCAAATCCTCTGTCCTGGGTGTATATATTAATACCTGGTGCTGGCTAAAATAGAATGCAAGCATCAAACAGTATCTCTAATTGAAAAAAAAAACAATACCAAAGAACAACATGAAACATTAAATGTACATATTGATCCCAGTGCTTTTTGAACACTCAAGGGCATGTCCGATGAGAATGAATCGATTATACATCAATACTCACATTCTAATGAGGCGCCATATTCCCAGGTCTGGATGTATTGTACTGCAGTACCGGGAAAGTAACGGCTCGGGAAAGAAATAGCACCACTACATCGCTACTTTATAAGCTAATGCTACTAAACGCATGCTGCATGTGGCTGATGGGAGCAGATAAGAGTCCTCTGGTGGGCTCCCTGCCGTCGCTAGGAGCTTTAGGGTGATCCAGGAGGCACACCGCGGGATGCTGCATTGTTACCTGACTGTAAACACACAGAGATGGCTCCCCGGGGCCTCTTAATGAGGCCTGCACGACGGCTAATGAAGCACCTGCGCTTGCCTGGAGCCTGTCTGAAATAAATGTATGAATGAAGTAAAAAAAATCATAATAATAAGGTAGTTCGACCACAGTTACAACAAGATGGCAGTTACTGTTCTTTATTTTTGAGTATAGATAGAGTATAGAGTATATAATATATAATAATATATATGTATATAATAATAAGTAGATACAGACATTGCAATATTCATATAGGATTGTATCGGTTGATTTGGTTGGATACAGCTATTATGAGCTATAATGTCTATTACTAATGTCTATTAATTACAGAATACATAAATCTAAGTGAGTATTGAAAAGGGGGAAGCTAACTCATGAGACGTGCAGGTGTATTAACACTGAATATGTGTTACACTATGTTAACATCATTAGCCTACTTTACGACCATACCCAATACAAATCTATCTTTTCTATCTCCTCGTCTCACTTCAAAAACCAAACTGAAAACAGAATTATGTAAGCGGTATAAAACTGAAATCTCGGGTTTAAATACATTTATAATTCCAATGAAATAAATTCTGCTATTGGTTGTAAATATACATTTGTTAGCCTACTATTAAAATGTTATGCAGTTACATAGCATTTAAAAATCAACCGTCCTGAAATATTCAACTGCCCACTTAAAGTTTAAATCATACATAATTATGCAATCAAATGAGATAAGTATTAAAGATTCATTGTGGGTTGTCTTCCTTTATATGGCGTAAATAATTTATCCTAAATTATCCCTGAATCCTAAATGAGTAGTAATTTGACCCCCAAACGACCAGAGCTCTCTATTGAAGGCCCCAGTACTACCGGTAGGGACAGGTATTTTTAGCAGCAGAAGAGGGCCCCAGACTGGGTCACGTTAGCCGGTTAGCCCCTGGTCATCGTTACACCTGGAACACATAATAACAACGCTGCTTCAACCACTGCTCATTCACTATGACCTAGGACCCGTTGTTGAGGACAAATACCTGGGCGTCCACATAGACAATTGGAGTTGGACTGGACAAAGAACACAGAGGCTCTGTACAAAAAAGGCCAGAGCTACTCAGTATTATGGACAATGCCTCTCATCCATAACTCCTCTGCCTTCTGCAGGAGGGACAGCTGAAACATCGGACACTGAGAACAATAATATCCATATCATGTGCAATATTACTTTTCAATATCGTGCGATATTACTTTTTATTACCTTTTTCAATATCACTGCTAATATGAATTTCAATATCATCTTGACTCGTTTACTTATTTTTCTAAATGTACCTTACTTTTATTGTTATTCTATTAGGCACTGGTGTTAGCATTTACTCCTTATACACTTTACATTTATTACTCTGTTTTTTTTTTTTCTTATGTTGTAATTTTTGTAGCAATCTCTGGCACAAGAATTTATAAAGTTCGATCTTATCTCTTACCTATACTTAACGCACACAAATGGACACATTTAGCACCCGCATACACACACACACACACACACACACACACACACACAGAGCGCCTCTGCATGTGGTCCCTGTGTGTTTTAGCATTAGCCAATCTTTTGTTGCTGTAACCCACCCAGCCGGGTAGCATTGTGTTCTGTCTATCCTCCTGGCTGCTAGAACAAACAATATCCCAAAGTACTGTGTGGCTGACCTAATACAGCTAACCCCTGCTGGTGTAAAGCTAGCCCCATATGTGCCCCCTGCACTCTGTATGAACCATGTACACGTCGCTATGGGGTCACACTCTGTCACCACCGCGGATCGCTGGGGACGAAACTACACTGGTCTTTTTAACCGCTTTCCAATGTGGAATCAGATATTTGAAAGTGCCCACCGTACTCACGCATGTGTCCTTACGAAAAACTAACTGATGCTTTGTTGGTACGCTGTGAAACAAACATTTAAATCCACTTCTTGTGCTGCATCGTTGGTATGAACCGATACAGCGCTGCGCTCAAACCAAGGACGTAAAACAACCAAGGATGATATGTTAAAACCACATTTTCTGTTGCAACGGCATAATTATCTCCTGGTGGCATGGTGGGTTTATTTGGCTGAGAACACGCCTTTGAATTGCTAACCTTGTAAGGACATTACAATGTCAGCCAGCAGGCCTGGCTGTTATAGTATGTTTACATAGACTTTATTGGGACCGGACCAGTGAAGGAGAAAGGAGGCGCATAGAGGAGGACCAGAGAAAAGAATGACAAGAAAAGAACGGCAAGTGGAAAGACGAGGAGAAAGTAGAGCGAGTGGAAGTTATAAAACAAGAGGAAGAGTGAATACGCATACGAGAGAGAGAACAACTCTGTAGAAGAAGCGAGAGATGAGATAATGGAAACACAGAAGAGGAGGGAGAGTGAGTAAGAATAGCTGTGAGAACATCATTGAAACCATGGAGAGACCGGCAGCCACGTTGGCATGATGTGGAACAGAGAGACAGGCGAGCAGAGAGACGGGCTATCTCGTCTCAGCACCATTAATACAGCTTCGCCTTGTCGTCACCTTGGACAGGCGCACACGACACACACGCATACAGGAACAACCACCCACATGCACACACACACACACACACACACACACACACACACACACACAGGCAACTGCATGTTGCTGTATGCAGTCTACATACACAAACGCATAAACAAAAACATGCACACATAAATTCACACACATGCACGCACCCACACATGAACACACACACACAAACATGAAGACACACAAGCAGGAAGATCAAAGCCCCAGCGGAGAAGGAAGCACCAGTTCAGATATTATTACTGTAAAAGAGAGAGAGAGAGAGAGAGAGAGAGAGAGAGAGAGAGATAGACAGAGGTAGGCAGAGAGGGAGAGGGAGGCAGAGAGAGGGAGACAGAGGGGGAGAGGGAGGCAGAGAGAGATAGACAGAGGGAGGGAGAGAGAGAGAGAGAGAGAGAGAGAGAGAGAGAGAGAGAGAGAGAGAGAGAGAGAGAGAGAGAGAGAGAGAGAGAGAGAGAGAGAGAGAGAGAGAGAGAGAGAGAGAGAGAGAGAGAGAGAGAGAGAGAGAGAGAGAGAGGCAGAGAGAGGGAGACAGAGAGAGATAGACAGAGGTAGGCAGAGAGGGAGAGGGAGGCAGAGAGAGGGAGACAGAGGGGGAGAGGGAGGCAGAGAGAGATAGACAGAGGGAGGCAGAGAGAGAGAGAGAGAGAGAGGTTGTCTCAGGTGAATACAAGGCTATAAAAAAATACTGCAAATGAAAGGTCTGCCTCAGTTTCACAGTTTCGATTTCTTCCCTAATTTCCCATAATTGTACCTTTTTTTTATCACTAATTAATTCTTCACAATGAATGACCTGATCAATGTGCAATAAATCTAAACATAATCGTGACCACGTTGACCTCATCGTTGAAGCGGTTAATAGTAATCAAGTCTAAGTAATCCGAGTAATGTTGAAGTCATTACTATCTAGTTTAAGTAACTACTGAGAAGCCAAGTATTCGCTGTAGTGGGAGACCATCTATCCAGGAGGCCATCGGATCATAATCAGTGGTTCCCCCGCTCAATCGTGAGTTACTAACTTAACGTTACACTTACTACAGCCTACAGTTTGCTAGCTAGCTATGCCTTTGTCCCGCAAATGCATCTTCCCTGGATGCCAGGATTTACATTTACATCCATGGTGCAATGCCCTAACGTGATTTTACATCGTGTAGTAGGGATGGCTACCGAAACCCGGTATTAAAGGGGGTTAAATTATTTAAGACCGTAGTATTGATAAGCTCCAACGTTACCGGTTCTTTTATCAGTACCTTTTAACGTTTTGGTGCAAGTTATTATCACAGCCCCAGAGGAGAGGCTGCAGCGTGACAGAGGAGCTCCTCCGACTACGTCTCCGGTCATCTTTTAATAGTAGGACTGAAGAACTAGAACCAAGTATTCCCCTTAGCCCAGGCACATGCTAGCGGAGGATTCCTGGCTCTCCCGACCACGGTCTGGAGACGGAACCAGTAGGATTTAACACCGCAGTCTCTCATCCACTGCCGCTATGTTTTACACAAGCACAGCACGCTGGTTAGTCTAATGGCTAATTGTGATGAACAAGCTAAAAAAAAGCTGTCTGTATGTTGCCGAACCGAGTGGGCGTGGTTTCAGCGCCTTCAGCAGACACGCCCCCAGCGTTTCAGAGCAGAGAATACTGCTTATTTTTTCATGATTTTGAAACCTGCTTGGCGATTTGTTTTAATCATTCAAATTTGGCTGGGTGGTTAATAACACTTTTTTCTGTGGTGTGACAAACTCAGAACACATTTATTTTTACTCTACACAGACTTTAACTAAACTAAATGAAACTACACTGAACAGAATTACACTGAACTAAACCAAAGCAAACCACAACAAGCCAAGCTATGCTAAATTAAGCTAAGATAAGCTAACATTTGCAAAGGTAAGCTAAAATAAGAAAAGTGAAGTCATGATAAGCAGATGCAAACCAAAGCCGACCAAATCCAACCAAACCAAACAACATCACTATGGATACAAACTGTGATTACGCTGAATCAACAAAATACAGCAAACAATCACATTTAAATACACTGCTTGGAGTAACTTTGACGCGTGTGCGACAACTTACAGTAATTGACCACCTGGTACGAGTGCAAGATAGGCAGGAAGTTAGGAGAGGAAGCTGCAATCAAGGCTTCAAATGAGTTCATTGGTAATAGAGTCTCATAAATTACATTTCTCTCCAACTCCCCATGGCTTAACCCAACTATCCTGAAGTTACTCTTCTTGTAATGGATGTATTAACAGACCTGAAGCTCTGAGGCAGGAGTTCATTGTTGAAAATGATACGACATAATAAGTCAATATTGGGTGCAGTTGTGCAACCAACCATTTGTCATAATACATAACATAGCGTAATAGAAACAGAGTGGTGATCATTCTATCAATAAAATCAATGTTTGAATCGTCAATGCAATCCATATGAATCATATAATAATAATATGATTCAATTCAAATATATATACTGTATATATATATATGTAAGTTAAGCCATTTGGTACCGTTTTAATCCAAAGTGTCGAACAATAACGACGTTATTCATTCTTCAGTGTTCTTCAGACTCCGAACCCTCTAGGGGGGTCGCGGAGAATGTACATGGATATTTATCAAGTAAACACAAATAAAGGCATAGGCCTAATAACTAATTGGACATTTTAACAGTATCTTTTAATGTAACATGCAACAATGTATTTTTTCATAAAATAGAATAGGCTGTTTTTTTTTTGTTGCAACAGGGGAGACGGGCGGTAGAAATTAGACTGCCGCCTCCGTCTAATGCATTAATGGGAAACCCTGTTCTTAGCATGGGCGATCGCAGTGGGAATTGAACCCAAAACCCTGGCAGTGTTGATGCAATGCTTTAGCAATTATGCTACACAGGACCACTGGGATCAAAACAATTACGCTACTTTGTGCTAGCTCTGCTTGTAACTGAGGCAAAATCCAGATGGCTGTGGTACATTATTATTTAGTATTATTGACAAAAGACCATGTGTTTATTCATAGCGGTCAGGGGCAACAAGTTGAGCTGGGAAAGACAGAGAGAGTGTAGCGGTCTGGAATCCCTACTGAGAGAGAGAGAGAGTGAGAGAGAGCGAGAGAGAGAGAGAGTGAGAGAGAGCGAGAGAGAGAGAGAGACTTGACCTCACCACTCATCCTCCTGAGGATAAGAGAGAGGGGGGGGAGAGAGAGAAGAACTAAGGATCTGACCCTGCCAGTCTGGGTCAAATAAACCTGCACTTGTCTCTGGAATGTTCCGTCTTTCACCCTTTC
>OOFB01018519.1:19975-30915 GCA_900323305.1 Trachyrincus murrayi | reverse complement strand
AGACAGAAAGAGATAAGGAAAGAGAGAGAGAGAGAGAGAGAGAGAGAGAGAGAGAGAGAGAGAGAGAGAGAGAGAGAGAGAGAAGGAAAGACAGGGAGAAAGAGAAAGAGGGAGAGAAATGATAAAGAAAGAGAGAGAGATAACAAAAGAGAAAGAGAAGGAACGAGACAGCGACAGATAAGGAAAGAGTGAGACATAGATAAGAGAAGAGGGGGAGAGAGAAGGAGAGAGAGAAATAGAAGGAAAAAGAGACATAGATAAGAGAAGAGGGAGAGAGAGAAGGAGGGAGAGAGAGATAGAGAGACATCAGGGTTACATTGAAAAGCTTGGACAGCAACCTCCTTGGGTTGAACTCACAGTGGATCTTGAAGTCCTTGTACTGCCGGTCCTCGATGGCAACCACGTAGAGAGCTGCCCTGTCTGGAAACATCATCCCTCCTGGTTTCTGAACAACAGGAGGAACTACAGGTCATCAGAGGGACATATAAACACACACACACACACACACACACACACAGTGATGTCCTCTGTCCTCTCCTCTGGTTGCAAACATGACCTAAGATATTGAAGTTAGCATGGAAAGTCGTATTATTCACCTATTCAAATTCAGTTTATTAGTTTGATCTAATATGATATGTAATGTACCGTCCTCTACATGTTCTTTTTTTTTGGTACTGATAATAATTTGCGAATAGGGGCCGGCTTAACTTTCAACCAATACTGTGACATCATGCTATTGCTTCCCCACTCCATCATATGGTAGAAGAACCGTTAGCTAAAGGAAACATCGTATCCTACGTTTTCAAATCATTCTGCATTTAAGTCACTACCCACTACATCACTTTTCACGTAAAATAAGTTGTTTTAGTGTTTAGTGCACCCAGCTGTTGAAGGTGAAGTCCCACGAGATCTCACAGTTTACCCTCCGTGTGAGAGTATGCTAATCTAACGACAACACCTCTCTACTATTTGTTGTTACATAACATCAAGCCTACTTTTTGGGAATAAAAATGAGGCCAGGCATTCTAATTAAGTTAATTACGTTTACCGTAATTACATTTGTTTATCGTTTTACCTTGGTATAAACATGCAGTACATTATATAGACGAAAATACAAATGTAAATATTTGAACAATGTCTGAATGGATATCTAAGGGATATTTTGGACAAAATTTGACATTGACAATTATGACATAATTTACGTTTAGTAGTAGTGCAGGCATAATCTTCCCCAGTGGCCGCGTTTTAACAAACATTCTCCTCTCCCCTACTCTCTACGTTGTCAAGAGGGCTCCAGCATGTTCTTAAGAGCGTCCCTGTCCATAAATGTTCAGGAATACAAGAGGATCACCTCTACAGCTCCAGGGTACAGGGTACCTACCAGCCACTTGTCCCGGGCGAAGATCACGGTGTTCAGCATGGACTCGTAGAAGAGGCAGTAGCCCATCCACTCGGAGATGATGATGTCCACCTTCTCCACGGGTAACTCCACCTCCTCCACCTTCCCCTTGAAGATGGTGATGACTGCAGCACGGAAGCACACACACACACACACACACACAAGATGGCCGACATTGGTGCCCGCAATAAACGGTATGCTCACACTCAATGGTTTGCTTAAATGTTTATTTGACTCTCATTGTATTTAATAAGAATTGGATTAATTCATGGATTAATGTAACTTTTGGATTCGTTTCACTTTTGACTTTTGTGTTTTTGATGTGTCATTCCTTTCTATAAAGGCACTATTGATATGGTATATCGTTGGTATATGATATGGTATATGTTTTTAGAAAGAACTCAACTCACCATTGTGTAGATAATTAGATTTGATAATCTTCTCAGAGTATTCTGATATACTTGAACACTCAATCTGCAAGCACAGAGAAATTACCTTACCATGTGGTCATCTCTTAAAAGTGGTCACTTTGACCCCGGTGGTATATTAAAAACTTAAGGAAAAGAAATTAGGTCTAAAATACATTGCAGTAGTATTACATTAAATATAGACTGCATTCCATTTTTTCTTTAAAACAATCCTATTAGCAGTTACATTTTGACATAATCAAATGTAAACACTTTTTACATTCTCTGTCACACATACTTTATAATCGTAGTCTTTAAATTAACATTTAAATGGCTGTTTCCTCTCCGGTCTACTGTTTTTTCGATGTTTTTCTAATGTAACGTGTGCAAACTGTCGATGATTGCTTGTCACTATAGTGTACTAAGTCAAGCTTCGGGGGTGAAATCGGAAGGTTGAATTTAATCAAATCCTTCTGATCCATACGCACTCGCCCATCTCCCTGGGCTGTCTGTCCCAGATGCTCTAATGTTTTAGTACCAGGAATAATTCATCATTCATCATGTTCCCCGCTGTCTCATAGGGGTTCATACAGAACACAGTATGATGGTGGGGGGGGGTGTGGAGGGCTTGCTGACAGGGATGAGTGAAAGTGTAAATGGAACTTTAAGCCAGGCTTTAACGGGAAACACCGCTGTGTGTGTGTGCGTGTGCGTGTGTGTGTGTGTGTGTGCGTGTGTGTGCGTGTGTGTGTGCGCGCACGACTACAGGAAGGAAGCCAATAGATAGCATCCTATAAAGGTTGCATCAAGGGATCTTATTGGCCCAAAAGCAATGCGCTCTTCGAGGCAAAAGGCAATCGTCTGCAAATGTCGGCCTAAAAATCAGACGTATTTGTTGTTGCGAACCAACGCGTTGGAAATAACAATGGGTTTAGATGAGAGATAAAAACGAAGATAGATGTGTAAGTGCACACACACACACACACACACACACACACACACACATACACACATACTCACCCCGTACACGTGCTTGGCGCCAGCGGTGGCAGCGAACATGGACAAGATGCCCGTGCCGCTGCCCACGTCCAGGACGATCTTGTCCTTAAACGCGTGCTTGTTGTGGTACATGGCGTTACGGTAGGTCAGGGTCCGCACCTCGTCCTTCAGCATCTCCTGCCCGGGGACAAGTGGACCCACATGTTTGAGTGGACAAAACAAAATGAATGTAATATCTACAGCAGGGGTGCCCAAAATGAGGCCCGTGAGGACGTGGGATTCGGCCCGCCAGAGGAGGGGGTAGTATCTGGGCATCACTAGAGATTTTCAGAATCAGAAAGCACATACATGGTATAATATATTCACACATTTTATTGGTATAATAGGCTACACATCTTTAGTTTGCCCAACTTACGATTTGTACAAGATTTTTTTTTTTTGTATCAAGCTTTTAGTAAGTTTTTATATAATTTCAACATTTGTAATCATCACCCCTGAGCTACCACAATACATGACGTAGGCCTATGTGAACGCTGGTGCTATATGGGTACGTTTAACTGTAACGGTGTGTGACTCTATGTAACAGATACATGTCATGTGTGTAATACATGTACAACAGCCCATCTGAATAGCTGGTTACATACTCAACGTATAATAGTGTTTGCGCTTTGACTGCGGTGGTGGGTGGTGGAGCCATTGCATAATGCTGTGTTCATTGCAAATGAACACTTTAAAAAAAGGCGAGGAGAACCAAATCAGGCTCCACGCTGATTCACAATCGCCGATAGCGGCTCTTAAAATAGTCCCCTATCTGATCCTCCTCGTCTCTTCGCATCACACACCTTCTCTCCTTCCTTTTTGCGTCCTCGCACTTCTCAATTGAGGACACCCCCCCCCCACTCCTCCCTCCTCCTCCTTCACCTCTCCAAAAATAGGTTGGAGAAAAAAAAAACGACCCACATATTAAAATTAGACGTGTAGTCCTATAAAGTACTTTATGTCCCCAAAACGTGCCCCCCTTCCTTCCCCACATCAAGGTCATCCATCTTGGATGTGAGCTGCTGCACAATTCAACGGTCGGACACGAGACCAACCGCACACCACACGTTGATATACAATATCATCTGTCAAAATGACTTCGTTGTGCCGATTCTGCCCAAGAGCATTTCCCGTGAGCGCGCCTCGCCACAAATGTAAACAATAGCAGTAGCACTCGGGTCTTTGTGATAACACATTTTGTAACGTACTTGTACGGCGATTCAGTTTTTTTGTCCACAAACTCTTCAGTTCCAACTGTTCAGGTAGGACGACGGCTTACCTCGTGGATGCCAAAGTGGGCATAGGAGTCAAAGTAATAGTCCCGTGATGTCATTTCCTCCGGGCTGAGGAATTTGGCGATCTTGCCGCGACCAGGACTGGGAGACGTTGGAGAGACGTCGGACGGACAGGAGGCCACATGGTTGGTGGTGGTGGTGGTGGTGGTGGTAGTAGGCACTGGTTTAGGCAAGGTGGAGGGCTGGGCAGACTGGGAGATAGACTGGGGTGCAACAGGGTGCTGCCGCTTTCCCGGGGAAATTAAGAGGGAACAAAAGGCATCAGAATGAAAAAATGATAGATTTACAGTTGAAATATTTACAGTTGTGTTTTGTATCTGTGCATTTTGTACTTTATACCCACCAACATACCAGAAAAAATCATTTTACGTGAAAACTTACATGGCATTGGCAATAAAGACATTTCTGATTCTGATTTAGATGCAAGATAACACAAAGATTTCTGGGAGATAATAAAAGATTGCGTTCAGCTGTGGGTTACAGGATGACACTGCAACAACACGTTCAGAAGCTATATGTTGCTGCATGTGGCCGCTTGACACATTATGTTGGAAGTTGTACGCTTGTATGGGCTATTGCTCAACTATTAGTCAACATTCATTGCAAACATGTAGGCTACTACTAGCCTACTACTAGCCTACTACTAGCCTACTGCTAGCCTACTATCAACCTACTACTAGCCTACTACCAACCTACTACTAGCCTACTACCAGCCTACTACTAGTCTACTACTAGCCTACTGCTAGCCTACAACTGACCTACTACTAACCTACTACCAATCTACTACTAGCCTACTACCAGCCTACTACTAAACTACTGCTAGCCTACTACTAACCTACTACTGGCCTACTACTAGCCTACTACTGGCCTACTACTAACCTACTACTAGCCTACTACTGGCCTACTACTAGCCTACTACTGGCCTACTACTAGCCTACTATGCTAAAATAAGAAATGGCTTGTGGCGCGAAAAGTGCTGAAAAAGCCGTTGTCTTTTCAGGACCACGGACAACGCACGGAGGACAACCGTTAACATGCCAATCACAGCTCTTTCTCTGTACATTGTTTCTCTCTGCAAAGCCAATAATATTCTTCAGATAACGTCAACACCCAACGACATTTCCCCAAAATAATAGCCCTTCACTCAGGACATTAGCAAATTCACTTTTCGCGTAAAATAAGACTAAACGCGGTGTGCGGAACGGCAACGGCGATTCCAAACGTGACCATGGTGGCACCCAGACTGGTTAAAACACCACTAGTCTCCGTCGTGCATAATGTAAAGATACTATACGTAGAAGGGACTATCACCACATAACTAACGGGGTCACTTTGACCGGACACCCTCCGCGGCAGGTGCACGGTGCAGGACGTATAGCCTTACCGTACCTCTGAATGGTCCGCCTCCGCCATCTTCCTCCGGAGCAGCAGGCAGCGTGAAGAATGCCTGAGTCCCATGAGGACCACCCAGATGAGCAACTCTTAAGGGGGAAACTCTTCAAAATAAAAATAAAAACCTATGTCTTAAAATAGTCACTCTGCAATAGTGCCACGGTGTAGAAATAGCCTACCGCAGCTATACTTTAAATTGTCAAATCAAATCAATGCAGGTTGCAAGTAGTAGCCGATAGTGTGGGCTTGTAGTTACAACTATTTTATTATACACCTCATCAAAAGTTGTGCTGCGAAACTGTGAGAGGCGAAGCGTCCATGCGTCCATCCTACTGGTGGTGAAGATGGGTGGTAGGTGGTGTGCCTCTCGTCGGCACGTGTCACCTGTATGTAACCAATGCCCACCGGAGCTCCTTGCGCAAAGTCAGACCAATCACACAACTAGACTCAACACCTATCACACAACCAGACTCAACACCTATCACACAACCAGACTCAACACCTATCACACAGCCAAACTCAACACCTGTCACACAGCCAAACTCAACACCTATCACACAGCCAAACTCAACACCCGCGTACACTGTCAGGTCATCTTCGCTCTTCGCAATAGCCCGTCTCCGTTTCCGACACTTCTGGATGATTTTACAATCCACACATTCCCATATCTTCGGACTACTCTAGAACAAGTGCACGGGAAATAGACGTCCTTTTGGAGAGGGTGCGCAATATTAACCCCGAGACCCCGAAAACTAAGTTCCAACATGCATTAAATCTAAGATGGTCGTTGGCTTTTTTTGGGCTGACAAGAACTGAATCGTGGTATAAATAAAGAGCCCTACGATGTAATGCTGTCCTTCCCCCGCGCCAGATGCCTCTTCACACCTACCCATCAGACTATCCCACACTGGAGAGAATATGTTCTCCAACAGCCAATCGGATCCCTGCGTTAGCGCTCATCCGTAGAATCCCCCACGGGTCTCACTGAGTGTAACAAGTGGCCTTCGCTATGCCTGCAGGTTAACTGATAGGCGACATCAGCCATTAGCACAAGTTTGCATATGAATCGTTTAAGGCATTTGGAAAATGATTCAAGGTCGACTTGTTTATGATTGCAGACATATAGCACGTGTGTGTGGGATTATTTCTCTTTTCACGTTAAAAAGGCATGCTTAGGCATTATATGTTTGAGCATATGTACTTAATTCTATAGACCTCAGGTGCTCTGTTATGTTATGTTGGGAAAAGCAAATACATTTATTTCTATGTTTTTACTGTCTTTTCATGTTATTTCTATCTGTGTCTGTTTGTCTCTTGCACATCTTTTAATCATTATTCAATAACTTTGATGATTGTTTTTTTCTTGATGTATTTCTCCAAATAATGTCCCTTAACCTCAATCACACCAATCCATTCATAAACCTAACCATCTCTATCCTAATGCCTATCGCATTAACCATTTTAAACTCTATATCCCTAACTAACCACCCTTGTAACACTTTGTAACACTGAAAGTGTGTGTTTCCTCCCATTAGTGCAGAACTTTCCGACAACGCTTCAGATGCACCTCTCAGTGGGGGGTTTGAGACACAGGGAACACAACAGAAGAAGAAATGCTTCTTAGAAGGGAAACTGTGTTAGAGGCGGCCATATTTGGGCTGAAATGAAAAGTGAAACACAACAGAATGTTGGAATGTCGCTAACATTCCATAGCAACCTCAACAATGTTTTAATAATAATAATAATAATAATAATAATAATAATATAAATTAGTATTATTATTAATAATAATACCCTGAAGTATGTGTGGTTGGTCACCTGGCCTGAGTCAGGGTGATTAGACTCTGGGGCTGGGTGAGGCTGCACACCTGTGGTGCATTGGGTGATCAAGGCCCACAGGTTAAACCAGCCACCACCACACACACTCAGAGAGATAGCTCTGACATGTCCGCATGTAACACCTGCTCTGGCTGTAACATTGTGCCAACACACAGTGTCCTGTGTGTGTCGGAGGAGCCCAGCAAAGCCACTTAGGTGGCATGTGGCGGGGTCTACTGCCACAAATACATTTTATAAATACAATTTATTATTAATATTATTAATAATAATAATAATAATAATAATAATAATATACAAAACTTTCTTCTGCCATACACGCTTCTGGGGTCACCCTGGGGTCTTTTCCTGGAACCGTGGGCCCCGGGAGGATGTCTGCAAGCTCTGTTACCCTGTCCAAGGTCGTTTTTCATGAACCAGGACCCTGGGGACCTCAGGGGCCAGTCGTTTTTCGGGAACCCAGACCGCAGGGGCCTTGGGGGGCCCTAACCCCAAAACCACACCCAAACCCTAAAACCAAACCTAACCCTAAAACCAAATCTTAACCCTAAAAGCAAACCCTAGCCCTAAAAGCAAACCCTAACCCTGAAACCAAACCCTGACCATAAAACAAAACCCTAAGCCCAGAACCAAACCCTAACCCTTAAACCCAAAACCAAACCCTAAAACCTATCCCTAAAATCAAACCCTAAAACCAAACTATCATTTTCCGTGACCCATGTGCAAAAAGAAAGAAGATGAAATTCATAGAGAAATGAAATGATAAAAATGTAAAACATGCACATCATGCTGATTTTCCCTCTTCCACCTTCACCTAGCCTGGCTGTGTGCTCCATGGACGATACACTGTGGAAATACTCTGGAACAATGGAACGAGACAAGACAGAGACAGTCTGGCATAGAAATGAGCTGGCTGGGTGGGGTAAGGCCTATAGAGATGAGGGATCTTTCTAAATGGGTTGATTCGCTCATTTCTGTAAATTCATACATTTTATCTATTACGTATATTCTAATAAATATGTGTTCATATTCCATACAAATTCTGATTTCAAATCTGAATTTGTACCTACAAGAAGGTAACATTGTAAGTAGCATACACTTGGTACATATGTGTTTATATTCGGTACAAATTCTGATTTGTTTATTTGTACCGAAGATAAACACATTTTTTACTAAGCGTTGTTCCAATGTCATCTTCTTGCAGGGTCTCCATTCACTGTGTTATTTGTCCTCTGTGTGAATGTGACTTGATAGATGGCATCATTTACCAAGTAATGTTGTTTTGGTGGACTGACTGTCGGGTCCTGTTCCTGATGGCCTGCTGGCTTATGAAATTACCGCAGGGATGGAGAAGAACGAAAACAAGGGCCATCTTTGTGAAATGGGAAATCTGGCTGTGAATGACCATTAGGTATAGGCCGACAGGAGAAAATAGGCAGGGCTGCTGTAAAGTATCAGCAACAGGATTTGGTGCCATTTTTGATTTGTGACTTGATGTTTTGTTCTATTTGTATTTATGTATTTATTTATTTATTTCAAATCTAGTGTCCTCTCTTAACACTTCTAATGCTAAGACACAGGCCTATTGTCTGAACTTAATTTAAATTCAAATGCATTCAGCTCAGCAACAGTTTTCCAAACATAAGCTGGACAACTCAATAATAACCAAGTCAATAAAGTCAGGAAGTCATAGCGAGAGAGATCATCTCGTCTGTCTGAAGCACAACAATACGGTCTATAGCCACTCTGGGGCCCCAGGGGTCAGCAGTTCAATACATTATATGGGTACTTTACATAATGAGAACGAAGTCGGTGGATTTATAGTCTTGTGTGTTCTGTTTACTTTACTTGATTACTTGAATTTCTTCGAAACGAAAAAAAGCTGGTGGCAGCTGTGTTATTTTTCTGTCGTCACCGTCCTACAGAATGATACTTTTAGTAACTAATTCATATAGGCCCTAGTCACATATGAATTTTGTAATCTAAATAATAAAAGTCTATTTTCAGTAGGCCTATTTGACATATCGCATTGCTTTGGTTAATCCCTATTGCTGCTGCTGCTGTTTTTTTTCCCCAACATGACTGTTGCACATGAAACCACGTGGTGGTGGTTTTAGTTACATTTTAACCAGGCTTGTACAGTGCGCTGTTCATTCAATCACAGGGTTGGGGGCGGGTTATCTCGGAGCTTCATTTCCTGGCCACCCCACAGTGACCCTTCTCCACCAGTCCACCACCACCACCACGATCACAGGCGCTCCGCGGAAACCTGCCGGGGAAGCAACAAGCTGAGCGAACGGCGCCCTGCCGCAGTGGACGGTGCAGTGACCGGGAGAGGACTCGATCAGGACTTGATCAGGAACAAGCGCATCGTTCTCTGGTGAGTAGTGATTTTCAAAATAAATCGCGTAATACGCGTGGTTTCGTCCACGTATCTGTACGGCCCGGCACGCTACCTGCTGCATTCCGCCAACTTTTGTAGTGCGCAACAACAATGCAAGACGCGGATATTTGCCTTTTCGGGATGTTTTAATTCACCGTCCCGTGAACGGCGACACGTGAAAACGTGTGTATTACCGCCGTCTGTAAAGATCGCGTGTTCATCTGCAGTAGTTTGCGATATATGTTGCCATATGTTGCCCCGAAGTCCGAAGGAGCGTGTGTGTGCACCGGTACGGTCTACACGTCATTCCCCGGGGAAAGAGCAGACGTCGCGGCCGATAAGGTAGAGTAGAAATACCGGAAAAAGGTCAGGTCATTTGTATGTATGCATGTGTCAAAAACCAAGATAGTTGTCTTTTTTAAATGAATATGTTCAGTTCCCACTGCTACTACAGCATTTAAAATCCTAACGCAAGGGCCGTTAATACCCATCCCGGGCACTACCTTGCATATTAATGCGAACTATGCGTGATATCTTATGCACCTAGGGCCTGTTCCCTGTTTGCTACCACTGCTATAAATACACAAAGAAATACATATCCCAATTAAAGTAGTCAACACATGGCTATGTAATGAGGATAAGTCATTGACCGGAACAATCCACATCCATGGCTTCTCTACACATGTTAGTTTTATGAAGGTAATTACTGCCAGCTGTCCAGAAGATGTGTTAGAGAACATTCCAGCTGTTCACTTTCCAACTAAGAACTTTTTAATTCCCTCTCCATCCCTGGACAGATATGACCGCGCTCTGTATTGCATTGACAGTAACTTTAATTAATGATTCGAAGGCTTGGTGACCGTGAATAATTGCAGACTGGGTTCCTACATGGTCTATTTGTAGAACCTTGACCAACAATACTGTTCATGACAACAATAGATTCATCTCATAAACTTTTACAACAAGTACACGTTTTGATTCACCAAGAACAATGTCTAGGTAAGGTATTTCAGGAATGTTCATTTCATAACTATGAAAAGACACACACACACACACACACACACACACACACACACACACACCGCACACGCATGCAAACACACAAGCCTAGACACACACCCTCTACAACCTTATCCATAAACACAGACAACTCATTTCACACATACTATCAAACACACTTACATACGTAC
>OOFB01018519.1:0-13251 GCA_900323305.1 Trachyrincus murrayi | reverse complement strand
AAAAATGGTTTGATTAACCTCCAACTCTATTAGTTGATTGGATGTCTGCTGAGATTGATGAAGGACGAAGTGTGTGTGTGTGTGTGTGTGTGTGTGTGTGTGTGTGTGTGTGTGTGTGTGTGTGTGTGTGTGTGTGTGTGTGTGTGTGTGTGTGTGTGTGTGTGTGTGTGTGTGTGTGTGTGTGTGTGTGTGTGTGTGTGTGTGTGTGTGTGTGTGTGTCCGTGTCCGTGTCCTCAAACGACGTTATGGACCGGAACCACCGACCCGTCGCCTGCCGAAGTCTCCTCGGTTGTAAATGAGCCTAAAGTCTACGAGGCGCGGTCACGGCTGGGTTGAGCCTCCGGATCCCTCCGTGAGCAGGCGTTCTTTTCTCTTTCGGTGTTCTACACTTCAGCCGTGCGCTCAGCGGTTCAAACGAACACACACACAGTCTGTCTGTACACACACAGGTGTTCACGCACACACGCGGAGACACTATCGGTCTCCGGCCAGGATGCTGACAAATGAGCCTGACGGAGGGGGTCCCGATCTGTCCTCGTTATTTCACAGGGAGGGAAGTGTGTCTTCTGTTGCAGCAGGACTATTTATAGGTCTCTGTCCCTCTGCCCGACAGACAGTTACTGTGTGTGTGTGTGGTTTCCTCGGTGCTAGGTGTGGATGGAATGGGGGCGTTGGGGGGAGGGCGTCTCGTTATTGCTGTTATGGGGTAAACAAAAATGGTTTGATTAACCTCCAACTCTATTAGTTGATTGGATGTCTGCTGAGATTGATGAAGGACGAAGTGTGTGTGTGTGTGTGTGTGTGTGTGTGTGTGTGTGTGTGCGTAAAGTGGTAGGGTATTGATGCGATATTGTGTAACAAGGTTTAAATTGGAATATACATAGTCGTATTACTCTTGTTACTATTTCAACGTCCAATATAATATGAATGATTGATGTTAGGGATTTGAATGGACCCTGTGTATAATTATTGACATAACTTGTCCTGACCACATTCACAGGCAGTGCTTCATAGCTTTAGATCAAACAGTTTTGTACGAAACTCCGTAGCGATCATTTGCTGAAGTATTTACAGTCCTAAAAGACCGCTCTCTCGTTAACATCGGCCTGGCCCTTACTTTCTCACATTTTCCAGCCACAGCAAAACCACAGTTGGTGATTTTCGGTGAGAGCCATTTACTGTGCTCGAGAAACACAAGACAAGCGGGCCGATGTTTGCTTTTGGCCGGGCTTCTCCTCTTCAGCACTCCCTGAAACGACTCCCTCGCAGCCGTGGACTCTGAGTCATTGTTTCTTTTGTCTTGCTCAGTCAATGAAGTGGCATCTGTCTATTCACAATGGCTTGAAGAAACCGCCCGTGTGTTCGCGCTCCTTGATAGAGGCGTCCAATCATCCCCAGACAGTTGGTACACAATTACCTATGTGCACGGTCGTCTGAATCTCTATTTACCCAGGTGAAGTCTCGTTGAATTTCAAAGGGCCGTACCGGTCTGGGTGATCTAACCATCGTAGCCGTCTCTCCCGGCTTCACTAAAACATCCGTTACCGATATCATTTAAAAATGATTCTGCCACAGAGCATTTAGCGTGCGCACACCTGCCACGATGCATGAATGTAAACAATAGCAATATCGCACTCGTCTTTTGGAATCAATGTGCATCGGTCAGTATGGAGTTTGTGGACAACATAACAGTGAATCGCCATATAAGTACTCTTATCACAAAGACCAAAGTGCTATATTGCTATTGTTTACATTTGTGGCAGGCTCGTGCACGCTAAATGCTAAGTAACGCCAAGTACAAGGAAGTCATTTTGACAAATGATGATATGCTAATAATATTGATGATATGCTACCAGGTTTCTAATTAGCAGCAGACTACTGTTTGACTACTGTTTATTTTATGTGTGATCTCCCGGTTCCATTAGTATAAAATATCTGTGGCGTAGAAGTACACACGGGGAATCACTCACATCGTCCTGCTCTGTAGCAGCAGCCTCCTTTCTTCAAGGTTTTATCATCGTTGTTGATTACTAATCAGAAGGCGATTGATTAGGATCAGCGTCTCAAATCAAGAACTCTTGTCACATGATGCGTGGCGGGGTCGTCATTTATAGTCTTTGTTTGTGGAGGACGTGTGTCGGTCGGCCTCGCTCCCCCGTCTCTCTCGCTTGGGTTTTTATTATATCTTCAGTTGCCACCGCGCACGGCCAAACCGCTCTGATGTAACGGTGTGATGTAACACGCATAGTGAGCGGTGGCTAATGGAATTAAAAGTTGATGATGTTTTGGTTTTATTGGGGAGGTTTCCCTGCTCGCTTTTTGTGCTGAGTCTTCATTTTTGTCTCTCCGACTTGACAGTATTTCTCCTGTCTGCTGGTGATCTTCCTGATAGAGCTGGTGGCTGGGGTCCTCGCCTACGTCTATTACCAGAGGGTAGGTGGAACACCTTATTACTTTCTATTTTCATCATAAGTGGAAAAAAGAGGGTGTGTGTGTGTGTGTGTGTGTGTGTGTGTGTGTGTGTGTGTGTGTGTGTGTGTGTGTGTGTGTGTGTGTGTGTGTGTGTGTGTGTGTGTGTGTGTGTGTGTGTGTGTGTGTGTGTTGTGTGTGTGTGCACGCGCGCACATCCATTGACTCACTCTAACACATGGCGTGACCCAGGTTCCTGTAGGTCTTCTTATAAGGCGATGAGCTGCAACTGTGTCAGCGTGATGGTATAAGCATGGTACTGACTCAGGGCAGGAGCCAGGCTTTACAAATGAGTGAGGTCCATTGTTTTTTACTACATTTATGGACGACAAACACAATATTGGCTGCTATACACACACCCATGAATTAAATATCAGTGTCTGAATTACTACTTGGCTGTGTTGAAATAAGATAAATCGCTAACTATTGTGAGGGGGGATTCTCTTTGTTAATATTGTTGTGTAAAAGCACCGTTTTAACACATTTTGAGATTGATCTAACACCAGTCTTGGATGGGGGTGTTCCCCTTCACATCATAACTCTACATGCTATATGGAATGTACTATTATTCATATTTAGCATTTTATAAAAACTTAAATAACCGGAGTACTTTTTATTTTCCATGTTTTACATTTCTATAGTTGACTAATATTCGTTTTTTAAAATGCACATTTGAGGACATGCACTTTTTAAGCCAAATAATGTATCAAATGTAGAAGTTTGATCAATATTTACATATTAGAGTTTCATTTGAGCAAAACAACTCAGCTTGACTAGCCTACTCTTCACTCTGTTAAAGCCTCTGACAACCAGTCCAGAAATATAAAAAATGCATACATGATGTAAAAGTTAAGTGACTTATTATGTATATACCAAATTAAAAGTAAAAAAAAACGTTTAGTGCCCACTGTGCTGACCCATGTGTCCTCATGAAAAACTCACTGATAGTTTGTTGATACGCTGAGAAACAAACATTTAAATCCACTTCTTGCGACTCCTCGTCGGTTTTTACCAACACATCCTCGGTTGTTTACGTCCGGTTTGAGCACGGCACTCCAAACATGGCCTTTATGCGTTTTTCATCAGGACACATGCGTGCGTACGGTGGGTACTTTCAAATGACCCATTGAAGCCGATTCATTGATTTTTATTGTTTCTTTTTACAATATGATTCTTTTTGTTTTTGTGATGGAAATAATTAGAGGTCTGGCCCTCGGTGACCTCATAGCTGGCTACAGCCGCGTACTGACTTAAAAACAATGCCCTTCCACATATCCCTGCTGTCAGACTCTTATGTTCTCCTTTTTTAGTCTGTGTCTCCCTATGCAATTTCCCCTTTAGTTTTCTTCATTAATTAGCGCTGGAGAAGCAACGTGATTAGCATTCGTAATGAGGTTATGTGTGGGTGAGGCTAGCGCCATGGCGGCTGGGCTCCGAGCCATCGTAGTGCTGCTCTCCCAGATGGTGCTCCAGTGGCAATTATTTGCCAGATTTGTACAATTTACAAATGGACAGAACGGAAGACGAAAAAAAACAACCTACATTTTGAATGTAGGACGTGCACAGCTTCCCAATAGAAACTAAATATACACTATTTGGTAGGAAGGAAGTGCGAATAATTTGGTATATAATTTTTTAAAACCATGGTCCTGATTTTTAACTTTTTCATAAAATTGTGAAATGTTTCTTACAATATCAAGGGAACCTAGACCTAGTTTCCATGACCTACCCACTCCCACTGATTATAATTGTTTTACATATTTTATAATTCCCTGTATCCTTGGCCTTCTTCAGAGATGCCTTATAGCTCTGCTCTTCTCCAGTCCTGTCTTCCATATAACACCCTCGGGGCATCTCACGGCTGTTCAATATCTCACATCAGGTCAAATCGGCACCTTCTGAGATGTATCAAAAAGGGCAGTTTCCATATCCTGTTATCTCTAGCTTCCTCACAGTCCTTTCAGACCTTTATTCATGCTCCCCGCTGGCCTACTCTCTCCATAGATCTGTTATAATGGGGGGGGGAAGGGTTTTAGCCACCGGTGTAGGATCAATTGAATGATCGAGACACTCACTCCCCCGTGGGCATGGATAGAAAACCTCCATTTTGAAAGGCCCATCTTCTTTTCGGTATGCTGTGCAACGCCTGGATCCCAGCAGGATCAGAAGCAGGCGGTATCTACCGACTACCGCTCTCCACTTTCATCTCCCCAATAGATTTCTGTTCCCCAACACATGCTAGCCGATGTTTTCTTCCTCCTTCAGTTTTTACATATGCCCCCGTGTATTTCAATATCAGTGGGTCCGGTGAAGTCGAGACATATCCGTTGCCGAACAAAACATCTATTTATTTTATTATAATACGCTTTATTTATCCCCAAGGGGGGGGGGGGGGGAGCCGGGTTGGTGAACCATACACACCCAATCGCACAACCTCACAGAGACGTTAGCGTACGTCGCATTGCGCAACACTGCGAGAGGCTGAATCATCGCTCGGTGCACGACATCCCAAAAAATGAAAACCCTGCAGTGAAACATTTTTATTTCAATGTCAAGACTGTAGTAGTATAGTCGTGGTAATGGTATCACTAATTGTGTTTATAAATAACTGTCCCTCCATCTTTTTGTTCCCTCTTTCCGTTTCTTTTCCTCTCTCCTGTCTCCGTCTGTCTCTCTCCGCCTTGAACCCCTGCAGCTCAGCGATGAACTGAAGCAGCACCTGAACCACACCATGTCTGAGAACTACGAGCAGCCGGGCGCGGAGGCAGTCACCCTGGCGGTGGACCGGCTACAACAGGATGTAAATAATCCTCACTCGCTAGCATTGGAGGTTACCGTCGTGTTTTGATTGGGTCAGCCGCGGGGCGCAGCGTTTGGGCCGGTAGGCATGGCAACGACATATCCCTGCTCCCGTCCCTCGCCCCCAAAAGTAAGCCGGGTGTTTAACGGATGACTGGATTTTTCCGCAGCAATAATTCGGATTGACAACCGAGCGACCCCTCGTGCCCAGTTTGTGTCCACACCCCATGACCAAGTGGAATATAGCATCCCTTAATTAAACTCAACAGGTCCCTTCCTTAAAGGGGAAGCGCTTTATTCACCGGCTGTTTTCTAATACACGAGAGTACTGCTTCACACGCAGATCTGCAACACCAACTCTGTTTCCGCGGGGAAGAAATCCCGGAGAAGTCGGACTGTTTACGTCATCGGTCCGGGGGTTTGCGTTCTCCAGCGGTCCGATTAGTTTCAAACCGCGATTTTTTTGTCAAAACGGCCGTACGAAGCGGTACTTGGAGAACAGCCCAGCGTGACGTTCGAAGTCTTGATAGTGTGGTAGTGTTGATGGGATTCTCTTTGTCGTCGTGCAGTTCAAGTGCTGCGGCAGCAACAACTCCGGGGACTGGCTTCAGAGCGTCTACATCGGGTCGCCGCAGTCCGAGGACCGGCTGGTTCCTGACAGCTGCTGCAAGACCATCACCCCCCACTGCGGTCTCCGAGACCACCCCTCCAACATCTACAAGGTGGAGGTCAGTATCGGTCCCGGGGTGTGGGTGTTGTCCAGTAGGGCTGAACAATTAATCGAAATATTATCGAAATCGCAGTATGGCCAAGTGCAATATTTTTTTTAATGTACATTTATAACGCCGTTATAAAGTACGAACACACGTGGGACAATATACAACACACTAGCAAAGCAGTAGTCTAGGTAAGAATTAAAATATGATAATACTCATGTTTATGTCATCTACCATTTACTCTATTTCAACTGTGCATTCAGGAAAATGATGTTATATGTTTCCATGTATATTACATGTAATATAATGATATTTTACACATATAATATGATGAATTCTGCTTGTACGATACAGTCTTCTACTGAGGCAGTTCAGAACTGTTTCAGACTAAAAAGTTAAAAAAAAAAAAAAGACTAAACTCTGCTTGATCTCTTGCGGTATTCGCAGTCGAGCAAAATGATCTCTCGCCTGTTTTTGATGTTGAGCCGAGCGGTGGGACGAGTCTCAGGTCTTTTAAGAACCCTCAGCAAAGCACTGTTGTCTGCTCAGGCTCATGTCTTATTCAGTTTCGGAGATAACCGTGAGCCGAGCGATAATTGTAGGCCCCTTTTTATTATCTATGCACGTCGTGAAGTTGAGGTAACCATTGCCTTCGTACCTTTTAGCTGTGGCTCTACCGTTTAATTCTGCATTCACTTGATTGATTGAGGGCACATGCATGCGGAGGAGATGCAACATGGTAGGAGTCCATTTGCTGTGGATGCAGCGGACATTCTGACCTATCGGGATCCACTTCCTTGTTTGTTTCCTTTCTAAACTTTGACATTTGATATTCAAGATTATTCAGAAATGATATAACCAAAACATAATATTTTTGTTTTGAGCATTTATATCGTTCATGAAAAGCTTCAGTTGATTAAAGGACTTTGAACATGACTGTTGTGTGGGATTCACCCAGTTTCAGACTGAATAAATGAATAAATACTTTCTTTTTAGATGTGCCACAGCAGAGTTTATCATATGCACATTAAACTAGGCTAATATTCTAACAATGAACTGATAATATGTAAGGAAAAAACCACGACAGGCTTGGGAAATGATGTACAATGTTACATTTGTAGCGTATTCATTCTGTTAAAACTGTTAAAAGGTAGAGGTGTCCCGTTATTGAACAATAAAGCACACCCCTGGAATGTCATTGACCAATCAGAACCAAGTATTCAACAATACTGTGGTATATGGCCGTATTATTGGTGTGTTTTTGTGTCCAGGGTGGCTGCATCACCAAGCTGGAGCAGTTCCTGGCGGACCACCTGTTGGTGATCGGGGCGGTGGGCATAGGAGTGGCCTGTCTTCAGGTAAGTCCAGACGTTGTCGAAGTGGAACGCTACCTTCATGGTATATATGGTATGGACTTTGAGTCCTAGAAAAGCGCTGTATATGTTCCATTTATTATGTCAATGTCATATTGACATTTGTCAAACTTAAACAAAGATAATAAGATAATGTTCCGTAGTGCATGATAAATATCACCGTTGTCTTAAACCTGCACTATGTACGTTTTTTCCCATTAGCAACCTCTAGTGGCTTGAGTTGCAGTTAGAGTTAGAGCTGTGCAAGTTTCAGACGATTTAGTAAAAGTGGACCAGAATAAAACCATTTATAAAGAAAAATTCCCTGGATGGATTGACTCCTGGATGGGCACATTTTATTCTTGAGAAACTTTCTAGTTCAGCTATTTTTTAATGAAGTAAATAGTTGCAGTAGAAAAGTGACATAGTGCAGGTTTAAAGAAACATGCCACACACAAAAATCGTATTAGGTTTGCAATGCATGTGGCAGGCGTGTGTGTGACGTGCATGCGTGAAAGAACTAGTAAAGTTGATTTATCGTCTTACAAAAACGTGTTACTGTAGATAACATCCATATTTCTTTGTATACTGAATACTTAGATGATGCAATATAGTTTGAGAAGTTCATCTACAGCTTTTTTTAAAACTCCAATTTTAATCTCTACTCTCCACAAAGCAGTTTTCACTCTGTCTTTCCTTGCTAAGAGATGGGAGTAATAAATGGTCTAATCATTCTAATCACACTTTTGTGGGTTGTGGGTTGCCTTTGTTGCCTTAAAAGCCAACAAATACCTGAAAAGGGGTACTATTATTTTTGTTTACCTCGACCATTTTTTTAAAAGGTTGCCAATGAAAGGTCTTTCGGTCTAGTAGTAGTATAAACACCATTTCAGTCTTATTATTCAATTCTGTCGGGCTCAGACTCCCGCCTCAGACTGACTGAATGGGTCCCGAGCTTTTAGGGCTTATTATGGATCCCTGTTGGGAAAAATACAGCGGCATGCGTCATTGTCTTTCTGGAGCTACTGTCACCTCACCTCTTGGTAGCCCAGTAGTGGGCCTTATTCACCTAGCGGCCATCTTGTTTCTAAACGTTAGCTAAATGCTAGCTGGGTGAGGGAACTGAATGCGGAATTCCGCATTCAGTTCCCTCACCCAGCTAGCATTTAGAACCAAGATGGCCACTAGGTGAATAAGCCCCATTGGCTCTGTAACACTGCAGATCGCCCAAACCTGTATGTATGTAGGTGATGTGTATGCCCATGCGATTAATACATAGTTCATCATTTCCACTGTAAGTAAATGCTCATACACACGTTTCAACCAATAGCAAAGTGATAATCCGCAAGCATTCTTTTTTTTTTTTACGACCCGTTCCACCGAACCAAAACGGCCACTCCCTGTTGCTCAATTTCCTTCTGCCAATAATATCACAGCAGGAGGCTTCTGGGAGCTGGAATGTGTTTTTAATAAGTAGCTAGGAGCAAACCGGGAGCGAGGCCACGGATCTTGGGAGGTGTTCAGATAAGGAATGTTAGTTTATGTTACTTAGTTTTTTGTATTTGTAGCTTTTAGGAAGGATCTATTTATGTACACCCCCCCCCCCGCCCCCCATAAGAACTGACACATTGTCAATTTAAGACTTAAGAGACTTGAGATTTGATAAAACGGATGAATGGTATCTCACTGAAGTGTTCGTCGCTGCTTCTCACCGGGGAATAGAGCATTGTAGGCCTAGATGGAACCAAGATGGCCGCCTGGTAAATAAGGTCCATTGACACGGAGGCGACTCCTCTAAGAATAGAATACTTTCATTAGCTGTCGCTACTCCTCAAGGTTTAGTTTTTTTGTACTCCTCCTGAATAGGCTGTGAGTGCTTTTACTGCATCCCACGTGAACAAAGAAGAGCTCCGTCCCTTGTGCTTCTTGGGGAGTCCCTCCTGAATGTCTGGGAAGTACGAGTAGGAAGAAGGGTCTTAGATCGAGTTGCAGTTAATTTGTCCCGTCTTCCTGGTAACATTTCGTCTCTCGTCTTCTTCATAATACTCAAACTATCTCGGCAGGGAAATGGATTATTGTTATGCTTATTTAAATTCTGCAGCTTTGTATGAACTCAATCATCTATGTTCAGTGTCCTGTCGTCTAGATCTTTGTGTCTGTGTCCTTATGTCTGTGTGTCCTTATGTCTTCGTGTTTCTGTGGTGTTGCTATAGCTGGTCGGCGCTTTGTTGACCGCCTGCTTTATCTATCTGCTGTATAAAGAAGAAGAGGACGACTTGGCTAGCTTGTGATTAGCGCTAACGCTACCTTGTGGACTTATCCATCCCTGTAGGGGGGGGGACAAGGTTAGAGGGCATGGTGTAGATGTGATGTTTGTGTGTTCTTTGTCCTCGTCTTGTGTCTGTCACGCACCCGTCATTTGTGTTTGCTGTACGCGAAGAGCCACGCGTGTTGCTTGCGTACAGTTACACCTGCTAGAGTTGCTAGCGTAAGGCAGAGTGCCTAGCATATGCTTGTCTCTCATTGGCTGGGGTGTTTTATGTGCTGAATGTCTTGATTATGGCTGGCTGCCTGCGTGTGTTTGTACGTGTGAGCACCTCCGCATGGCTGTGTACGAGAATGACAAAACATTTCACCGCCATTTTCTTCACCAAAAGTTGCTTTCACTCTGCTTAAAAATGCCACACACACACACACACACGCAGAGAGAGAGAGTCTACATCTAAATCAGTTGCAACTTGTCAAGTATTACAAATACATGGTTAACATTCAACCCACTCACCACCGAATATATTAGTGATTAGAGTTGAGAATTATTTTTGATGTATTTTTTAATTGGCACCATAATGAGACATTGGTAGTGGTGTTTATGTATCATAGTCTGGAAGCTCTCCTCAATGTATACCATGACATCTTTCACTCTGCTGTCAGTGGCCCTTGTGTCATAAATGTCCTCCCCCCCTCCCCTCCTCCCTCCCTCCCTCTCCTCTCCTCCCACATCCTCTCCATCATAACTTGTCTCCGCTGGTGGAGGCTGGGGTGAGAGCCTTCATAAGCCGAGCTAAATGGAGTCCTTGATGAAGCTATTTCTGACTCCCCCCACCTGGCCTCACTCAATAACTCCTCATCCTCCTCCTCCTCATAGATAGTGCGCTTGGATTGAATCTGACCCCTCCCTGCGCCCCCCTCGCCTGTTCATCCTTCAAGTCTGATAGCCGGCGTCTAATCACATGCACGCGCACGGTTACTTGCATACTTCAGTTTGTGTGGGCGGAGCGGTTACATAACACAACCTGCTGCCGATTGTGTTTTCGATGCTCTTTGTATGTTTCACACACCGACGCACACACGTCATGCATCCATACACACGCTGGCGCTGCTCGTTGCTTCATCGCCATAGCAACCAACTGCAAACAACCCCTTCACCTCAACCCCCCCCCCCCCCCCCCTCCCCCCTGCTTTCCCCAGACAGTCAACGCAGCCCACCCTCCCCGAGTGAGTACCGTGACGACTGAACTGTGCACTTCCTGTTTTCAGATCTGTGGGATGGTGTTCACCTGCTGCTTGTACAGGAGAATCAAGATAGACCCGTACTGAGTCCCCGGGGCGGGGGGGGGGGGGGTGGGGTGCTCGGGACCCGTTAGTTTTTTTTTTTTTACACTGCGGAGACTCGCCAATCACTGAAGGACAAGATCACGGCGACAAACGCACACGAAGGCGGCGCCGTTGTAGTGAGGTACAAACCGCCGTTGACCACTGTGCCTGATGTTCCATCTACTCATCATAAAATGCAGCAAATTAATGTTTTTCTGTTTGTTTTTTTACGTGTAAAAACCTATGCTTTGGAAGCATGCCTAGCAGGAAACATGCAAAGGAAGGAATTGTTCCATGAAGTGTGCGCGGAACAATGTTGATTTAGCTTATGGGTCTTATTCGCCTAGCGGCCACCCGCAGCTAGCATTTAGAACCAAGACGGCCGCTAGGTGAATCAGACCCATAGCATGTACTGTGGACATGAATTTAAATGCAAAGCTAACTAACGCGTATGTAATGTATCTAACATTAGATATGTTATATACGCCTACATGAACACATTGGTTCTGCTCATGAAGTAAGATGGCTGTCCCACATATAGTCACATTGTGCCTGTGTTAAAACTATATAATTATCAATTTTGATAATGCCTTAATCACTAGCAATCAAACGGTGGGGAAATTAAATGGTTTTACTTATATTTGTATATCCACTGTATTTATTAGAATATTGCACTGATTGCTCTTTTGTAGTGATATATTTAGTTGTGATTTATTATTAAAAGTATCTTATTTACCAGTTTCCGTTATGGCTGACCTGCTCGTTTATATGGCAGATTTGAAGCTTTAAGCAATTTCCTTTTTTGTTGTTCTTGGATTAACATAACATTAAACATTAAATTCCACAATCATTGTTAGATTTTTTTGTATAACATTACCAAAAAAGATATTGTTACCGTGTCAAAGATGTTGGCATTTGAATAGACATTTATACTACAAGAGCAGTAGTGGAACCAACGTCTTTGCAGTTTGCCCCGTTTGGGATTGGAGCAAGCGCTCCCCCTAGTGGATGTTTTGGGTTATGCAGCCACTGTGCTATACCATTCCACCACCGTACCGTATATTAAGTGGCAGTATTTCTTAAAATATGTCCCTAATAATATTTTTTTTAAGTATGCATACTCTCCAGTAACAACACTAAAAAGAAAAGTCGATATTCTCCTTTTATTAAATTTATAATTTTCCATTCTTTACCATTAAAAATAGTTAAAATATCCCGATTATATTTTTTTCCAGCAAATTATAATATAATCTATCACAGTTATTGTGCATAACTGTGATGTAGTTTAAATCCCCAGGGAGATTACTACATAAAATCTGTCATTTTGCCTCTGACAAGGGTAATCGGGGTTGCTTGGTATACAGCAGGCATACTCGAATGAAAAAATATCTCTGTCAGTCTATAGCTCTGTGAACCTAAACTGAATCTCGATTTTGATTGGGTAAAGAATATCTCAATTAGGACGCAGACAAATTATTATTACATAAACTGTGGCTTTCTCAAAGTAGCTATGCAATCTATTTATTTTGAATATAACAGAATATTTTGTCTGAATTAGCTTTGAATTTATCAAAGTGATTTGATAAATAGCACGTGCTGTAACTACTGACTGTTCTGTAAGAAATGTCTAAGAAATATGTTGGATATCTTGAAAATAAACATGAAATTGTGTGTGTGTGTGTGTGTGTGTGTTGTAATGACGTGGTTTTTTTTGTATGGCATTCAACTATCCAAATTCACAATTGTCTTGGATAAGGTTGGCCACTAGAGGGCGCATATGATTTACCAATCGGAAAACGTTGGCTGCATGAAATGTTCAGAAATAACAGTTGTAGAAGTAGTAGTAAAACGAATTAGCATTACTTTGTCATTGGGCAAATGACTCCAGTAGGCAGTAGTAATAAGTAGGGCTGCAGTAGGCCTATACGTCATACGTTTTGCCATTGCAACAACAAACGTGAAAGCAGTAAAGCCTTACAATCTCTTCCTTTTCTCTTGTTTGCCGAGTAAATAGTAATAATAGTAATAATAGCAATAACTATTTTTTTTTATAGTAAAACACTTGGTAAGCAGGTTACCAAGTGTTTTACAAGACCATAGTAAAAGAAAAAACAGAATGAGAGACCAAATAAATAAGACGATGCATCCATTCAATATACAAATAGTTCAAACAGCGATTTGAAATGAATATTTCAATGTAACCGGCAAGCTAACGGAGCAGTGAGGTGAAAGCAGGAGAGTGAGGACAGGTTCCAGCCATTTTTAGCTCCAGTGACCCTTGGGTGGCGGGGGGGGGGGGGGGGGGGGTGGCTGGGGGGGCC
>OOFB01018517.1:0-13083 GCA_900323305.1 Trachyrincus murrayi | reverse complement strand
GCTGTGAGTAAATGATCTATGTAAACTGCCCGTTTATGGGGCCATGGTGTGTGTGTGTGTGCGTGTGTGTATGTGTGTGTGTGTGTGTGTGTGTGTGTGTGTGTGTGTGTGTGTGTGTGTGTGTGTGTGTGTGTGTGTGTGTGAGTGTGTGTGTGTGTATGTATGTGTGTGCGCATGTGTGTGTGTGTGTGTGTGTGTGTGTTGCGTAGAAAACATCATAATAATCCACTACACAGCACCGTTTTGTATGGTCAATCAATGATATTACGTACAAAAGAGATGAGAGACGAGTCGAGGTATGATGACAATGTGAATATTTAATTTTCCCATTGAATTCCTATTGATTGTTGTCAGCTTACAGCGATATCTGGGCTATGCAGACACACTATAGTACACACACAACAATACACACTCAAGCTAAAATATTAGCTTGTTTTAACAACACACACACACACACACACACACACACCCACACTCCCACCCACTGCTTCCGTGGTACTGGAGGGGCATGCTCCCCCCCCCCCCCCCCCCCCCCCCCCACACACACACACACCACCACCACCACCACCACCACCCCAAGTAGTAGCAGCGAGCTACAGGGCCCAGCGCCAGAGATAGGGGCTTGACAGCGTGAAATGAAACACACAGATAGGGAAGTGGCAGCCAGGCAGACAGGAGCCAGTCTCTCATGGGCGCTGGAGATTAGGCTGACTCCTACTTCACATTCCCCAGGCCAGCACAGACCAGGCTGGGTTAGCAGGAATCGGGAGGGTGGGTGGGTTAATTTGTTGGGACTAAATCCTTCCTTCTGGTGTCTGTTCTTTGACTAAACTCTGCTTGTCGTTCGGTACTATCTCATCTGAGATCGATGTGCGGGAAAGAATATTCGGCTCATAACAAACATATGATTCAACAAAATTTTAAAATACAGAACGACAAAAAGTTGTCTTTCAAATGAATAATGTTAATGTCACTGGCTGTAAAATTCCAATCCTAGCATCCCAAGAAACAAACACAATCCTAACAGTTAACTAAGATCAAGGTCATGAGCATTTTCCTGATGGGAGAAATTTACCTTGAAATCCTGTGTGTTGTGATCGACGTGTCCATCAGTTTGGACAAAACCAAAATCTGGAATGAGCTGTTATTGTTGTGATTGGCTAATGTCAAGCCGGTCTGGTCTTGTGTTCCATCATCAACAGTTCCAGGGTTAAGCTGAGCTCAGGTCAGGCTGATGGCGGTGCTGTATGTGCTGGTGATGAATGGAGAGCGTGGAAGATCTTATCTGAAACCATCATAACACAATTTGCACCACTGACATGTCATTAGAGAGACGATCCTCTGAAACAAAGACCATCGTCACCGTGTGCTTACACACGCATACGCACACGGACAATCTCAGACACACGCATATGCACACAGACAGTCTCAGACACACGCATACGCACACAGACAGTCTCAGACACACGCATACGCACATGGACAGTCTCAGACACATGCATACGCACACACAGACAGTCTCAGACACACGCATACGCACACAGACAGTCTCAGACACACGCACACGCACACGGACAGTCTCAGACACACGCATACTCACAGAATATACAGACACAATGTTAAGCTTTCCTTTCATAGACAATAAATACCTCTGAGAAATACCTAAGTTATCTTGCAGGCATGTGTATGTAAAATGAAGATAGAGGACTGGGATTCCACTCAAGTCAAAAGAATGCGGCCGTAAAGGACAGTGGTGTTGCAGTCGGAGGGAGATCAGAGTTGAAAGGCATCTCCATCCAGGAGACAACACATCCCCGGTGCCCAATCAGCATCGCCGCTGAAACATGACCAAAAAGGCCTGACATAATAAACATAATAAAGTAGATATGAGGCCAGCATTACAGAATGTGCCACATTTCACAGACTCCACTTCTTATTGACATAACCGAAGGCTGACCGGGGATAGATGTAATTGTGTGACCTCATCCAACACACACACACATGCACACACGCACACATGCACATTGATGCACATTGACGGTTTAAATGAGACTGCAGAGGTGGTTTCACCACTCACCTCATCTGTATGTGACTCCTGTGAGGAGAGACAAGACTTATCACACGCGCTAAACGGCCTCACCGATTGGTTTCTGCAGGAGTTTGCCGTCCATAGGAAAATCTCTTATCCAATCAGATTGCAATGGCCGCAATATAACTGCTACATGGTCAGATAATAATCATAATTCATTGTCTTACCTTATCAGCTTATTTTCTTCTATTTTTTTTTGAACCAATGACCCCTTCAATACTTTTATTTCCCATAGTGATCTTCTCCTTGATCTCAAGATTCAATACGTTTGATTTACATTTGATTTTACAACATAGTGCAGTGGCATTCTTATTTCTGTGTACACATAAACATGAAAGCATACATTTGAATGTTTTTGTATAAAATGTTCATAATGATTGTGTTCTAAAACATGCAATAAACATCTGCCTAGGTGTTTCAGTTGGGCTAAGGTTACCTTTTTGTAGGCTTATGGTGTTGACCAGCTTGCCACTAGCTACTCTTCAATATGTAACACCCGACCTGGAGACCTGGAGACCAGGAAACCACAGTACAAGACCATCATACATTTCTTCAATGGAGATATTAATAGTATGACAGATGTTTTAGAAAACTAAAAGTCAGTCTCTATTTCCATGTAAGACAATATTTATTTTACTACATAACCCACAACCAAACATTTCCTAGATGAATCCTGTCTGTCCCTGCCCTCATCCTCAGATTCAGCTCTTGTATTTTTTATTTATATTAGGATTCACTTTGAATAGCAGGGGAATTAATAATTATATTATTATTATTATAGTTTTCTCCTGGTGGTCCAATTTAAATCCAAATAAAAAGACTATGGTAAGGTAGGCCTAATAATAAGACGATATTAAAAAGTTGTTTTTGTTTTCTGTTGTTTAGGGGGGGTATATTCAACTATTTTACAGTATGTTTGAAAAACACATTTTGATACTTAAACTTTGTTACCCCCGCGCACCACACCCCGCCTGTGTTTTGTTACAGCAACCAATGAGCGGCTCCCGATAAGGCGGCCTGTGTGTCGGACAGACATTCAGCGCCGAGGTCTGCCTCGCTGCGTGTTGCAGCTGCCTGCTGATCTGGCCTATTTCACAGCACGATTAAATATGATCTGTTTCATTGGCTTAGATGTGGTGGTGGCCCTGCATTTTCTCAATGATGGCGAGGTTTTCTGTATCCATTTATTTAAACCTATACGTTCTTATGGTGTATTCTTTTCAGGCACTTTTGTAGGCCTATTTAACAAGTTACAATAACATGTCATTAAATATTCCTTTAACGTTTAGAACATAGAGTTGTGGAGCGATGAGGCAATTGTAGACAATCGTCAGCCTCCAAACGAAATGTACGCTTGCTTCTAGTTTAGTAGGCTCTAGTTTTGTATAAATTCCATATTTCAGTTGTATTCTGTACGTTTAGTGGAATTGGTACAGTGAGGATAGGGGCAGCAGGCTCATCCCGTAAGCACACATGTTCCGTCTAAATATGACACCTGAATGATTCATTTGTTTGATGATCTGTTTTGTTTGATGATCTGTTTTGTTTGACTATCTGTAATGTTTGTTTACGTTTTTCTCTGAGTTTAATGTTGCAACAAAATCACAACCACAAGTTGCTTAACGCATTTAAGTGCCCTTGAATTAAAAAGAAAAAAGATAATACAATCTGACCTTAAATGTCATCAATTGGTCGCGTATAGGCTATGAAAAGGTGAGAAGAGATCAGAGTCAGGCGACCTCGTGATTAGCAGGGGGATTAATTAGCCTACTATGAAGAGGCTATACGAGGAGATAAAGACTTTGACTGTCAAAATTTAACTCGCCCTTTGTCTTTTTCGGAAATCGCCTAGCCTATACGAACAATATGTAGGGTAGTTCGGCTTACGTGGCAATCAAAGTTATGGAATAAGTATAGCCTATTAACATTTTCAAATGCCAAACACAAAAATAACACACGCCCATATTTATGATCTAGACCTAATTATGTGTTAATTAATTAGTATCGGTGTGAATGCATTTAATGAATGACAACCTTTTAATTAAATAGGCTACGCCATCAATTTAATTCCAATTAGGCGGCCTATTTAACATTTTCCGGGTTTGTTAGCCTATAATAAAACACATATTTTTTCTAAATAATAGAAATACATTCATTAAATGAATGTATTGTGTGATTAAAAATTAATTCACCGTGATAATTGGAGGCCTGTCTATCGCTTGTTTAGACAAAGTATCATATCCACTGTTTCTTATCGGGTTTTTATAGAGAACTCGTCGACCGAATTATCTCACCAATAAATCTTTAAACGCAACATTTTTTTAGATGGTTCCTAAGTGTGGGCCTTAAGGGATTGTTCTACTGGAGGCCGGGGAACTGAATCAAACAAAGTAGTCCTAATGAATGTAGCCTAGTTAGGCCTAGGCCTATACAAAACATAAACGCGCGGTCAAAGTCCATACTAACACTGCAAACCGAATCAAACAGGCAAATTGATCTTAAAAAGACAATTATTGTTCACTCCAAAATAAACCTGAGCGAGAAAGTGGATAACAACTTCAATTTGATTTACTAAAATAAAAAAGCGACATAAAAAAAATCTAAACTACAGCGGATTCAACGAACGGCTGAATTAGGCCTACAGGTGCATTAAAGATGTTACTCAGACACGTCCATATTGGCCCTCTCCTCCCCTCTCGCCCGGGCAGGCCTACCTTTGGACGGCAACACGTCACGTGGTAAGCCCGTATATGTTCCAGTAGGGAGCGAATGGGAGCACAGTTATATCAGCAATTATCAGAGACACAACAGTAACTATCTTCAGATACCGAAGAGGAAGAAGAGAACGACTTTAATCGCCACGGACAGAAACGAAACATTCGCTTTTATTACTTGAAACTCCTGCTGACAACTTTTCTCCAGTGACACTTTTGATTTGGGATATAGTCGGGACGCCATCCGCGACGCTCTCCCCGCGGAGTGAACAAGTTTGCCCGCTGCGCTGCTCTATTGAGATCTGGAGAGACCCGGGGGCTGTTTTTATCATTCGACCGTCCTTATCTGGTGAGATAATATATTGAGAGCCCTTGGAATGAAATTGTAGTCCTACTCCTCCAATGTGCAGCTACGCGGCGATTATCAATTTGCGTTGCTATTGATAAAAAATATATCCAAGTAAGATATGGATAGGACTATCTGGCTATTGTGTTTTGGTTGATGTGAATATTATGATTGAATGGCATACAGCGGACACTGTCGCCCAGGATATCTGGACTCGCTAGATAGGGCTACTCAGTTTCGAGATATCAGCAATTAGTGGTGTCATTTATAATCAATTCAATGCAATTATGAACGATGCAGGTCAAATATGACTGATAATAATCATCAACTGTTTAAACTTTTCTTATGAGTAAAGTTGTGCCGCAGCCAGCTATAGTTTTCATAGTACACGAATTAACCAGATAGTGGTAGTTAGCCTACACAGGCCTATCATGCATTTGATTTTTAATAAGTGACTAATTTACGCTTTTTTTCTTTTTCATTGAAAGGACAATAAACTGGCACGGTTGTAGCAACCAACGGAAAGACAAAAGAATCATCGAGGACGCGCATTGACAACATCCTCATTCTGAGACATTTCAGATTTTCAGGAGACGGGAACGTCTTAACGTTTTAATCTTCAACATGTATCAGTCTCCGTACGCTCACGACAACGGGAACTACATCCACCCATCCGCCAGCTCTCCGGTCTACGTGCCCACGGCCAGAGTCCTCCCCACCCTGCCCTACCTGCAGACCTGTGACTCACCCCACCAGTCCCACGGCCTGGGCGGACACCACGGATGGCCCCAGACCGGGACTGACGGTTCCTCTTTCGCCCCCAACAGTCCTCACCCTCCGACAGGCTTCTCTTACTCGCACAGCCCACCTGTTAGCACCAACACGGGCCGGGACTCGTCCTACCACCAGAACCCCCTGGTGTTTAACAGCGCACGGGCCGACCAGTACGGCAGCGCGGCGCTGGTGCGGTCGGTCGGAGGCTCCTACTCCAGCTCTTACGCGTACATGAGCCCGGAGATGGCAACGTCTTGGACGCCTGGACACTTCGAGAGCGGTGTCATCAGTCTGCAAGGACGACAGGGGGGACTGTCGGGAAGACGGTCAAGTCTCGGTATGTCGTCTTCGTCCTGTCTATCCTTAAAATGAAATATTAATTTAGAAGTGTGAGGATTTACGCTTTGTTTAGACTCTCATAAGGCTTATATGCTATAACCATATACACAATCGTAAAAAAAAGAAAGAATAAATAGCATAGAATATTTGTATTAGTCAAACAGGTCATTTATAAGGGCCCAAAAAATAGATAGGCCTATTTCGATCTGTTCTTTTTTTTTTTTCTGAGATAATAGGCCTAGTTACTACTAAACTATTTAAAATAGATTAGATTCAAAATAAATTACTCTAATTTGAAGGCCGTTTTATTTTAAAATGTATTTATTCCCTCTTAGTTATTGAATTTGGCTATTTAAGAAGTAAGTTCAATGACTTTTATTATTAAAGGCAACAATTCATACAGCGCTAAAATGTAAGCTATAGCCTAAAGAGACAAAGATTATATCAAGCGCCTTCAAAGGATTTAGACAATACACATTCTTTAGAAGAGAGGATTGCTAAAAACAATCAATTAAAATGTAAATTTAATCCTCAGCAACAGTCCAGCGTTTTGATGATTGATTGATTGAATACACACACTGGACAAACACACTCACAACAATCGGAGCGGTAATCACCCTGATCAGACAACCAGGAAGGCCGCAAATGGTTTGCCATCGCTCAATAAATGTGAAGCAACTGAGAAACACGTGACTAAAAATACAATAAAATAACGTTGTTTTGTTCGGACATTGACGGTGAAATAGGTGTGGACGGCGGTCTTTGCATGTGATTAATTGTTCCTTTGATTTGATTTGTGTCTTGCTCTAATCTGCAATCATTTACACCTCATAGAACAGACTGATTAATTATGCAAAATCTAATTCGTCTTTTATCCTTCCTGTTTTTCTACTACATTGGATTAGACTATTATAGCCTTATTTAGTTTACACACTTAATCCTAGCATATCCTATATAAATTATAAAATATTAAATAGTTGAGTTGCACATTCATTCTTGGGCAATTGAGTCATCCTGAACTTTAGATTAATTGGCAGAATTTAAAAAAACGACACAAAAATGTAATAATAATATAAAATAATAAAAATAAGGGCGCTATCTGTCTGTTAAAATATAATTTTATTTATTTATTTATTTATTTTTTTTAAACCATCAAGGCTGAGGCTCTCTTGGTGGTGGGATTAGGAATTCAAGCAATTAATGCTCGGAGTCCGTCGCGTGTCAGGTCTGTGATTGATAGTGGGGACCCCTGGATCCTGGGGGCCGATAAGAGTCCCATTGACATTCCACCCAGGCTGTGCCCTCTTCTTCACCAGTTGCCCCTAACCCGATTCCTCAACCCCCCTGTCTCGACGCAGATTCATTCAGTGTTTCATCCTGCTGCCTCGTCAGAGGGAGGCAGGCTTTAAATTCCTCTGCTGAGTGAGTCCAGTGTCGACGACTGCTCGTTAATCAACCATTAGCTTTTTTGTCTTGTGTTGACAAACTTCAAAATAAAATGCTGACCCTTGTGTCTTTACGCCACTAAAATAGCCTAATGAATGTATTTGTTAGGCCCTACATATAGACAGGCATGCTCTTTAATGGTTAGAATGTTTTCAAATGAATAGGCTATAACCCGCTTGATCAAATAGACAAAATGGCACCTTCCCTAATAGACTTTGTTAGCTTTAAGAAAAACGCTCAGTTTGATCTTTGTATTTTGTTCTCTCACAGAACTGATGGAAGAAATCCCCGGCGAGGGTCGAGAGTGTGTCAACTGTGGTTCGATTTCCACTCCGTTGTGGCGGAGAGACGGCACGGGACATTACCTGTGCAACGCCTGCGGCCTCTACCATAAGATGAACGGGATCAACAGGCCGCTAATCAAGCCACAGAAGCGCATGGTAAGAGAGGCCCATCAGAGGCAGCAACATGCGGAACCTCCCCCATTCATTTTTATTTTGTTATTGTGGCGTTTGTCATGGCCCCTCCAAGGCCCCATGCACGCCTGTCGCCCAGGAACTCGCAGCTCGAGAGCAGCTGTAGAGCTGAATTGCCCAATGCTCTCCTTCCACTACCAGCCTTCCAACGCTGTTTTTATTTGTCCTGAAGTGACCTTGCCCTTGGACTGGGACGTTTTTAGACAAGGCCCTTCCGAGCAAGGTGACCAACTACTGTGTTGTGCTTTCGGCTCTCAAGTGCTATTTGTTTGCCTGTAGGTCTACTAAGCGAGCTAGATAGCCATGCTAGCATAGCCATGCTATGTGTGTGCCCCAATCAAGCACTATGCATACAACCACACAAATCGCAAAAATAAGTGTGTCTTATACTCAGTTGCTGAAAAAGCACCCTACTGAATTCTAGGAGGATCCATGGGTAGTACATACATATTAAAAAAGTATGTACATAAAAAGGTCATCTTGTGGAATGGGAGTTGACCAAATCTGTGTGAATCTTTGCATTTGAAATAATTGTGGTGTTGTTTTTCTCTTCTCTTGGCCGGACAGCAAACCACGTCTCGCCGGGCGGGCCTGTGCTGCACCAACTGCCACACCAGCACCACCACGCTGTGGAGGCGCAACGCAGAGGGGGAGCCCGTCTGCAACGCCTGTGGCCTGTATATGAAACTCCACGGGGTAGGTGACGCTCACCCACTCACCACGCGGGGTCTACGAGAACATGAGCGGTGGAGGAGGGTTGTTTGATTTGAATAGGAGATGTATGTGAAGACATTGAAAATCTGGCAGTTGATAGGATTTGAACTTCAAAATGTAACAGAATGGTTGTTTCAACAACACAATCCTACACAATGTTGTGCTACTTTGTGGACTGATTATCAGATTGCAGTATTTGTCAGCTTGTGAAGTATTGGCTTACATTCTCCGCACCCCCCTGTGTTACTCTGCCACTCCTGGGCCACCCCCACTAAATGTGTCTGGACACTGATTGGGTTGCATCAATGTGTCATTTGCATTTTGTAACACTCCACAACTTTGTCTTTTTATGTGAATCTTACCGTCATACTTGAGCCAAGTATGTGGGGTTGTCTTCCCTCTCTAGCCAGCTTGCTAACTGTGGGAGCTTTGCAGTATTGGAGCAGCTTGTTGTTTCACGTACAACATTGAAGCCCTCCAAGGGCATTGTGGTTATTGTTATCGCAGCAAGGTCTGTGGGCGGGAACGTTTGTGTGAGGGGTTGTCACTCACCTGGCTCCAGGCCCTGCCGCCCTATCATGGAGGTAGCAGGGAGTTACCGCTGGCTGACCTAACGTGACCATGCTTCCTGCCTACAGGTGGCCAGACCTTTAGCCATGAAGAAAGAGAGCATTCAGACCAGGAAACGCAAACCCAAGATGCCCAAGAACAAGACCTCCACAGGTACGATGGATGGATGAATGGATAGATAGATAGATAGATACTAATATTTATAGATAGATTGATCATCAACCAATAACCACATCAAATCAAACTTCATCAACTTTATATATCGAGCACTTTCCATGCAAAACAGCAACACAAAGTGATTAAAAACACAACAAGAACTTTGTTTTTTTTAACAAAAAGAAATGTGTTCAAAATAAAACATATTTGTATAGGTAACTAACTATATTTGTATAGATAACTAACTATATTTGTATAGATAACGAACTATATTTGTAACTGTCCTTTCATCCAAACAGGAGGCTCTGCAGCATCTGACAGCAGCCCCCCTCCGTCCTCGTCTGTTCCGGAACACGCCTCCATCGTTAAGAGTGAACCAAGCATGGCGCCCTCGCCCTATGCCGGCCAGACCGTCACATCTGTCACTCAGGTAAAAAAAAGACATTGCTTTTGATAAAACAAAGGTATAAAAGAATTCCATAATCTTCAAAACTGTCTTCATGCTGATTCAAACGTAAACTGAATATGATGAATTGTCGTGCATATTTCAGTTGGTTTGAATTCTGGAGCATATATGCTTTACTTGTTTATCTAAAGCAGCATATGCATGATCAGTTCTGTGTCTAGATATTCTATCGTAATCTTCTATTTAGTTTACATAGATGATTAACCTCATTGCATATCCCTGGTTCTTCTCTGCAGACGTCCTCTCAGTTAGACAGTGCAGTCTCAGGACTCGTGAACATTAAGTATGAGGATTACCCCTACACTCCAACCATCGGCCAACAAAACTCCTGGTGCGCTCTGTCCCAAGCGTGAAGCACGAGACCACAGGAGAACGCTGCTCCCACGGACACCGCAGCGCAAGACAAACAACACCTGGATACCCTCGCTCTCTCTGATTACAGACAAACTTCTCTCTTCACTAATGGTTGAAGCCTACTCAGTGGCAGAAGCGAGGCAGACTTTCATCTGCGTATATCAGGAGTTGATATGACTATGAACTAATAGGTGCATACCAGCCTTAAACTAACCTCATGCAGTTTCCTTTCTAAAGGGCTGGTCAGCTGAAGCAGAGCTTTCCTCGACCACAGCCTTGCTGGCCTATAAGTGTGAGCCGGATTTGACGCAGGGTACCTTAGGTCCACGCACACTGTGACTTCATGTTGAACTATTGTAACGGTTGAAACAATGCAACACAGCAGCTCTTCTGGAGCTTCTGAGTTGAGCTAAACCTGGAATGACTCTCTGAAGGAGGCAGCGATGGGCCTGGTTCCTGAAGACTCCTCAGCCTGAAGCTGCTGTCCAACACAAAACTACCTAAATATCAATCGCCTCGCAAAACAGAAAGGACCCCAAGACAATCAAACAGAGTGTGTAGACTAGCAGTCTGTACAGTGTTTAAGTAATAGCCCCCATTTCCTCCTCTAATCATTGTTGCTCTTGCTGGTGGTGCTGGCTGCTATAGCCGACAATAGTTTTTGACGCAGTAGTTTCACAAGAAGATAATCACAGGCTATTACAAAAAGTTATTGTCATGACAAATGTTAACAAGCCAGAGGAGGTGAGGGGGACATCTTTTTTTATTACCGCTGAGTATGTCTCATTACCCACGTGTAGATGATTAACCTTACATTATTTATGTTGAGATAATAGGAACACTAAAGCAAGCCAATTATAACTCACAGCTCATTGCTGCCCTTTTTTCAGAATGCGTAGAAAGGCCTCGGATCGATGATGGATGGATTTGATTTTCGTTTTTGCAAAAAATGCTGACATTGACAAAGTACCATTGGTGAACTGTATCTACCGTTCATTCATACTTAATGTAAATTTGGACCAGTACGTTTGATTCAGAGGTAAAAAATATCAAATTATTTTCCTAATTACATTCTGTATTATCTTTTGAAAAAAAAAAAGTGCAATGGGTCCATTATTTTCCCAAAAAACATGTAATTATTTTAAACATATTATTCTAATTTTATTGGCTGTATTTTTTTGATATCTTAAGGGATTTTACTGTTATAATGTTTTGAGAAGTGTATATGAACTGCCAAGCCTCTTAATCTTGTTTTTGAAATGCTCTTTGAAATCTGTAAAAGGTTAATAAACCAATCCATAATTTATTAAGTTTATCACTGGGAATTTATTTGCCAATCCGGCCTATGATAAGGTCCTATGTTAAATACATTTCTGCAACATACTGAATATATATTTAAACTTGTAGCGTGCTGAATCAATGTATTTTCATATAAAAAGTGAGAATGTCATCAGCCTGGGTATTTACACTTTACACATAAAGTGTATAACCATATGAAAAAAACTGCGTGATACAGAATAATTATGCATTCATATTCAGTGGATTCATCCAATTCCCATAGTCCTGTAATCATGTCTTGTGGACCATGTAAACCAGTTCACAGCTTAGTTAGTTGCGAGTGTGCTTGACTTAGCTTGCCGTGTGTCACAATTATATCTGCATGCATGTGTATGCACGCGCATGCGTACATATGTGTTTGTGTGTGTGTGTGTTTGTGTGTTAGGAGGGTGTGGGCTCCTATTGGTTGCTCAAGCCGACCAAAGGTTATGTTCCAACTCGGCTTTATGGCCTATTGGTCCCACTCCTGGCTGGCACCGGAGGGGCGGGGCTCCGAAAGAAACACACACGCACACACACAGACACAGTCAGCAGCAGCAATGCTGCTTTACTGTCTCCATGGCGACACAGAGGCACCACCGCATCAACCAGGCACCTCTTTATGGCTGTTGGCCATGTTGCCGCGTTCTTATCTGTAATCAAGCAGTGTGTTGTTGCAGTGGGGGGGCTTGTTGGTCTGCTCAGGACGACCAACAATGGCGGATTGTTTTATTCACATCTCATTCAGTGATTTAACATATGAAGAGTTAAGTTGGAGAATTACAAAAACGTATATAAATACCCACTCATACAGACACACACACACACACAAGGATACATGTGTGCGCACACACACACACACACACACACACACACACACACACACACACACACACACACACACACACACACACAGCTCTAACTGACCTTTCTTTCTGTCAGAGCAGAGGGGGGGGGGGGGGGGGGGGGGGGGCATTCTTTGCGTGAGTGCTAAACAGACAGGGCCCTCAACGCAGAGTGGAGCAGGGGCCCTCCCCAGACGCATTTACATTCAATCGCCTGTGAATTGAGTGCGTTCATTAGAGCCGGAGGACAGTAAAAGTCCCTGGAGTGCGACTGCCGCGTGTGTGTGTGTGTGTCTGTGTGTGTGTGTGGGTGTAAAGAGAGTAAAAAGGGGAAGGTTAAGGGGAGGGTGGACCTTAAGGGGTCCTGATGTTATCTCATTCAGACACTTGCAACACACCCCCCTCCACACACACACACACACACACACACCCCTCCACACACACACACACTCACACCCCACCACACACACACACCCC
>OOFB01018515.1:2436-20849 GCA_900323305.1 Trachyrincus murrayi | reverse complement strand
GGGGGGGGGGTGGGGGGGGGGGGGGGGGGGGGGGGGGGGGGGGGGGGGGGGGGGGGGGGGGGGGGGGGGGGAGGGGGGGGGGGGGGGGGGGGGGGGGGGGGGGGGGGGGGGGGGGGGGGGGGGGGGGGGGGGGGGGGGGGTAGTTAATATTATTACTATATATAATATTATATAATGTATATACGGGGGTCATATTGTAAACTCTGAGACACGCGAGACGAACTTTTTGTACTATTCTAACTTATATAAAACTAACAAGTCAAACAATAAGGAAGATAGGGTCAGGGTTTAACTCCATGCTACATGAACCTAGCATGGAGTTCCTGTACTGACGGGCATGCTGAAGGTCTGTCCATCGTAACGATACAGTTTGTGTTGTCCCTTCTTCAACGCCGGGTCAATAATCAACTTGTAACTCCTACAATGGTGACTCCGCTTCTCCCCCGGACACACGGGATGATCCGAGCCGTTCACACCTGCAACACAAGGCGGTTAACAACCAGGAGCACAACGCGGTCCTGTCGTACGATCACAATGTGCTAAAGATTTCCAAATGCTTGACTTTTCTTATACGTTAATAAGCAAAGCGACAACAAGAACACGGATCGACCGTTTCCCAGTTACCGAAACAGACATTAGGCTGGAGAAAGAAAAAAGAACAAGCTTACTTGAACTCTGCTTTCTACCATGATCTTCGTTCAGTCTGTTTCTTTCCCCTGGCTTGGACATGATTTGTCCGAAGAATTGCTTTCTCTTGGTAAAAAAAAACAATATCGCTTTCCTTTCGCCGCTTACATTACATGGTTTATGTTGAAGAATAGCCTCCTTTAGAGCCAACACATATTGAGCTTCTAGTCTGTAGCTTCTGTCTCTCCCACAATACACCGCTTGCCCACCTCCTGTATTAGCCACACTTTCGTCAAAAAACGTAGCGCTATTACTACAGGTTCTTTACTGTTGCCGTAGCATTTCAGGAAGTTAATGTGTATTATGTGTTTAGAAAATACATATTCGCTTATATATGAAACATTTATACCGACCTAATATTTATTTTTGGGCCCAAATCTCAAATTGATTGTTAGTGTTGAATCTGCCGATTGCATTTACTCAAATGGCAAACAAGCTAGATACAGGGGGCAATATTTAGTAAACCTGTTTTAAGGATAGGCCAATACAAGTATTATGCCATTGAGCACGGTATAAACCCTGCATTCATTCGTATTTACAAGCAGTTATATTTTATTTTACATAATCGCCCTTCTATATGTGGGGTTGTATTGACCCGAGGAGCATGGCAGTGACGGACTACCTGAGCCTTGGGAATTCTGCCTAATTATTTTTTTCTAAATGCTAAGTGATTACGTGTAAATCAGATTTTACTATAGAGCTACAATCATATCGATTATCCTAAAATATAGTTTTTTTGTAAAAGGTTTAGTCGAAACTTCTAAATATATTTTAAATGTCAAAAATGTCAAACGCTATTTGAGCCCATTTTACAATTCACCACGGAAAATGTGAAATGATTAACCACTTTGGATTTGGACGCAAGGATATTCCTAGAATGGGGGTTGTTTGTCATTGCTTGATATTTTGCAGTGTCGGGCAATTGGCTGGTTAACAGTGGAAGCTCCGACGGCCAATCAGAACGAAGCACCGTCTCAGCGCTCTGCTATTAGAGGCACGGCTCAGGGCTCCTCAGCACAGAGCAGAGAGAGGGGGCCGAGCGCTCGGCAGCCATTTTCCTGAAACAGGACATAATGGCCTATATGGGTTTCCTTTGTTCCAAAAGGGATCTTATACTTGATTTCCTCATCTCTTATGGACTATGATAAAACTATGATTCCTCCTTTAAAGGATTGAGAAGAAGGAAGATATAATACTGGATGTAACCCCTTTGACATTTTGAACCTTTTTTCCTCTGCTTGGAATCCATCTTTGTTTTAACTAGGCCATGGCACACCCATATATCTAGTATTTATGTTTCTAAAGTAAAAAAGAAAAAAAACCAATGTTAAATAAACAGCTTAAAGATTTGGTGGAGATGGCTAGAGTATAACACTAAAATAACAATGTGTGATGGTATACTTTATGGCCTTATAGGATAGAAATGAGTAAGTTAAATTCTTTTACAAAAATGGATCAGTTTTATAGTTAAGCTATGCATTATTGTGGGGCATGCAGTTGCTGTTATTAAAAGTAAATTTAAATTGTACGTTTTTGATGAGCTGTCATTAGATTCATCATGAAGAAACAATGTCTGTGATCACGGGCATAATTCTATTCGAATATCCGTTGGAGGTTATTTGTAAATGCTCCCTAAATATCACTTATGGGCCACAGGCAATTTACCATCACCTTTTGCAGAATTTGTGTTTTCTAAAATTTGAATATTGCTTCATAACCCTTTTAATTTGATATATTATGACTATTTCCTCTTGCAGCAGTGATATTGTGTGAAGTCAATAGACCTTAGTTAACTACACTATATCAGCTGTGGTGACTTAACGGCAGGTCTGCGTTTGGCATTACAGAACCAAGTGTTGCTGACCTTCCCTCAAGGGCACATTTTAATTTCTGGAGAACACCAACCAGGCAGTTGTTTGCGTATATACAACGCTCAAATATTCTATTTAATCCTAGAGTAAACCCATTGAGAAAACAGATCAAATATTTACCTTTTCATTTTGGGGAAAAGCAGTTAACAGGCCTAAGTACAGGGTCAGAAGAAATGCTTTCAGCTCCATCTTCGGATCCTCTAATAGTGGCATTAAGAAAGGGTGGGGATTCATCTCCTGCAAAGGAACACATCCATTAGCAAGAAGAAAGTCTGTTTCCAAACGTTTGGTTATTACTAGGCTCTGCCTTTTGACCAACGCCTTCCAGCAGCATCTGTGAGCTTTATGCAGACTATCACTTTTCTGGAAGACGTCCATTTGAAGATATCAAACCTAGACTACACACCATATAAACTCAACAAAGGAAAGGGGTTTAAAGGTAATGGATTTTCGTGCTGATTCTGTTAATGTTTCTATTCACGTGTACATTTGATGATATATTTAAGTATCAGCGAAGTGAGGACGGGAATGAATAAACAACAAAGAAACAACTGTTTGTGTGTGATAGCCTAATTGAAATCATATTTTATTGGTATTGTAGGAACTTACAGTTAGGTATTCAAAACATGTAATCCAGAAGAGAATCTTAATCGAGCTAAGCCCTTATGGGATGTGAAAGATGTCTTGTCTATGTCACTGCATGGCTCCTTTGTCCACAGAACCTTTAGTCTACTTTAGTTCTCTGCGTTTCAAAATGGCTCCTTCACACAAAGAGCTGCTGGTGTTCTGGCTCGACGTCTCCATGCCATGCAGCCTATCCTAGGGTCGTGACAGAAAAACATAGCTTCCATTTTATAATTCATGTATGGGTTAAACGTCTAAACTATCAAAAGAGAAAGAAAACATTCAGATACTGGTGTAGAAAGGAAACATTATGAATTAATATATCATTATAAATGGCGTCCTCCGGCTCGTCGCCTGTCTGACCGGTCCAAGCTGGTTCACGAGAGCTCGAGCTGCACCGCACCGCCTTATAAGGTCATTAGAAACAACACTGAAGAGATCCGGTCCTGCGCCTTCTCTGCGGCTATGGATTTATATTCAAGTATATATATAATATATAATATGTATTCAAGGATATATATTATATATATTCAAGGGTATGTATATTTTATATATTATATATATTGGATATATATGCTATATATTCAAGGACGTGGTTCGATTAGGTTTTGTGTTGACCAGCCACGGAGACGCAACACCCAAGAAGGAAGTAATTTATCAGTTCATAAATGGACAAAGAAGACAGGAAACTGTCCTTTCTATTCTTCTTAACCTGAACGTTTTATGGAGCCTAATCACTCTGGGCCACGTCATCCATTGAGCTGTTTATCTGTACGTCTTTTAATTGTGTAGACGTGGCATGAAGTGATCGTTACGGTAAGATTAAAAACCACTAACCCTAACCCTGACCACTTCAGACTGCCTCAAATCAACACGACGCTATTTAATACTTTACGTTACAAACAATAATTTGCCATTAGAGGCTAACACTAACCCTGACAACCCTAACCCTCTAACCCCACTGTTCCTGACCCTACTAACCCTAACCACCGTACCCCTACTAACCCTGACCCTACTACCCTAACAACCCTACCCCTACTAACCCTCTAACCCTGACCCTACTAACCCTAACCCTGACCCTACTACCCTAACAACCCTAACCCTAACCCTACTAACCCTAACCTTAACAACCATACCAACCCGTCGGCTGCAGAGCGCATTCCTTTCTGTCATTTCAGGCTACGAGTTAGATTCCCTCTGACAGCTGAGGCAAGCATGTAGGCCTACAGCAATGGTTAGTAGGGTTGAATAACACGTCTAGGCCTACTTATCTCGGGTTTATGTGTTACATGTATATCCTCGTCCACAAGTTTCATAGGTAAAGGGTTACAAAGCCGTTTACTGGGTTATTTTTAGGCCTTCACAAAACACTCCCTTGTGGGTTGGGCCAGCATTACGCTAACAGACAGGAATAATTCAGACAGGAATAATTCAGACTGGAATAATTCAGACTGGAATATTCCACACAGTGAGGAGTGACCTGTTCTCTCCTCTCAGCCCGCAGGTACTCTTTGCTTTTCCTGCTAAAGTCGATACGAGAATAAAAAGACAATTAAAGTGTACAGTCGCATATATGTGCTTGCTCTACAGATCTGCACTCAGTGAGTATTCTTCAAATCACTGATACTTATAATATTTTCAATTGTAGAGGCTGTGTGAGTTCTGGTCTATTTAGCAAGGACCAGGATGTCGCAATATCCTGGACCGTGGCAAAATATTTGAAAATATATTTTACGTCCTTGAATATTTACAATTTGCAAATATGTATTGCGTAGGGTTAGGGTTACATAAATAGTTTTGTATTTCTTAGTCATTTGTTTTACTGTTATTTTACTGCCATTATTTTATGAAAATATTGTAATAAAATAGGCTAAACAACACATTGCTGTCTTTCCTGTTTTAAGAGTCAAGCACATCAAAACACATACAAGCAATTTACTTTGTATGTTACAGTTGTCAAAATGAAATGCGTTATAAATGTTATAGCCTGCTAGGAATATAACGGTAGCCGATGTTGCAGGCGACCCCAAAGAAGGCTCAAAATTATGCCTCAAATAGTAATTTGATTATTAGTTTAACAGTCACTCTTCAAAACCAAGGAACACAAGGATGGTTTTTGTCACCCTAAATAACAGTAGTTACATTTTGTACATTTGGGTTGCAGATTTATATCAGGACAATATTCCATGCATTTCTTTGTGTTGTGTGTTTATGTATAAAACAAGGAAATGTTTAAATCAAATGATAATTGATATAATGTACAGTGGCTAGTAATAATACAGTATTTATGTATAAACGCACGGATCTGTCACTACTTCTCCTGGGTGTCTAACTGTTCGGCCATCATGGACCACTAGACCCTCTAACCAGATGAGCTGAATTTTCCTTTTAGAATTAAATGTCTGCAAGATGTTGACGGTCAGATAGTGTGTCAGGCGAAAAAATAACTGATTACCGAGTGGTTTGTAGCCTATCTCACACACACACACACACACACAAGGCAATCTCAATAAAAGACTGGCATGTCATGGGGGAGTAGAAACGGAGCTCTGGACTGAGCTCTACACGCTCACATCTTACCACCAACTTTACAGTACATTTAATAAAAGACTGATAAGGGAACAAGAGGTGTGTGTGTGTGTGTGTGTGTGTGTGTGTGTGTGTGTGTGTCAGAAAGCAATTAGAAACAGCTCATGCAGGAAGAGGAAGCGGTTAACACATTGAGATACCTGGTAAAACAAAAAAAACACTAGCTTTCTCTGTCATGGCATTCTGAAAATCGACTGTATTGTACTTGTCAGTCTTCACCATGACGAGGAGAGCCAAGTGGTGGACTTAGTTATTCAGAGGGTTAGGAGACATGACGCAAAAGGGGGCTGCAGCGAACAAAAGCACAGTGAAGAACAGCGAAGAGCTGAAGATTGTGGTCGTTGGGGATGGAGGCTGTGGGAAGACCTCTCTTCTAATGGTGTACGCCAAAGGTGACTTTCCAGAGGTAAGATCCATTCACCTGAAGCTATGTTCACCCACCATGTTTAGGAATGGTATTTTTTTATATTTTAATAAATATAATACATTTGTACAATTGTACAAACATGAAATCAAATAAAACAATTGTGAACTATAGTGAAAACATTTTTAATGACTTACTTAAGAGACAGTAGAATAACATGTACATATCTTAAACATCTTTCATCTATTGATTTCCCCCCAAAACAGAAGTATGCCCCTTCGGTGTTTGAAAAATATGTCACTACCATCACTCATGGCGGGAAAAACATAAAGCTCAACATTTATGACACCGCTGGTAAGAAGCAACTCAAGCAACTCCTCAAACATATTTGATCATTATACTGGAAGCTAATGTCTTTAATAATGGCATCTGAAAATCGTACTCATATTGTTAGTACGTTTTTGTTAGTAAGTTAAGACAACGTGACCAAGCTGAGACATTGACCTGAGTGTGGGCTATAGATGTGTGACATTCCACTTCCTGGGGCAAAGGCTTAACTCTCTGTTACAGAGTTCTTCTAACTATATCTTTCTGAGATATTTTGTGGTGTTTCTTGTTGAACATCTACACCATAATTCTGCAGCTTATCTTTGTGCATTTGCAGCGGATCGTAATAGGAAGCCAGTCAGGATGTGGTTATGATTATGAACACTGCCAGCAAGCGTCTAAACACAAGTTGAGATCAAAATGTGCCTCTCTTCTAGTGTCTACATTTCAATACACATTTAATGGAAGCGTTATTTGTGTTTCTTAAGGACAGGATGATTATGATCGCTTGAGGCCTCTGTCCTACCAAGAAGCCCACCTGATCATGGTCTGCTATGATGTCACTAACCCCACAAGCTTTGAAAATGTTATGATCAAGGTAATAACATGTACACTATAGGTTATGAAGTGTTCTGTGGTACCAATACAACATTGCTCTCAAAGTACATAATCTATTGTTCTATTATCCTATCTTAAAATGATATCAAAGCTATAACACAGCTACACATTCTTTTTGTTAACAGCTTGTTACGCAGTACCAAAACTCGTTCAAATAGAGATTTTGCTTAAATCATTGACTTTGATACGTTGCTACATTCTTAGTGCAATTACAGTGCAATACAGTAAAGTATATTGCACAACTGAAATTGTGCTCAAGTAGAGAAGAAGAGGAAAATGGCAGCTGTATACATACAGTAAGCCCACACAATGTTCACACAGTGGCACCCAGAGGTGAAGCACTTCTGTAAGGACATTCCAGTGATCCTGATTGGCTGTAAGACGGATCTGAGGAAGGACAAAGAGCGCACACGGAAGCTTAAAGCGGTGGATCAGACTCCCATTACGTACACACAGGTGAACAGCACACATTTATGTTTGAAACAAAGTAAACCTTTTAGTTTTATTTATAAATACCTCAAATGTGATGTATTATTGGTCCCACAATGTAAAGTTAAAGTTATAGTTAAGATAACTTTAGATAACTATAGATAAGATAACATACAAGATGTAGGCCTACTTTATTAATCCCAGATTGGAAATTTGGATGTCCCAGAAGTATAGGATAATAATAACAATAGAAAAGATAATATATAAAATAATATACAATATATAAAAACCTTTTTTTGCATAACATATGTTGAAATAATTCTATATTTATTGTATATAATAGGTGGTAATGTAATTGCCTTTTATGTGACAGGGTGAGGAGGTTCGGCAGCAGATGAATGCTGAACTGTATCTCGAGTGTTCTGCAAAGTATCAGGAAAACGTTGAGTATGTTTTCCTGGAGACTACGAAAAAAGCGCTGGAGGCCTGTCGTAAAGCGAGGAAGAGGAAGAGGAAGAGGACATGTGTCGCTATGTGACGTCAGACCATGGATGTATAATAAGAAGGTCAGATCTAGTCTAGAGGTTTGGGTTAGGGTTAGGGTTAATCACCCTTTCACAGCAGCTTGAGAAATATAGACATGGTTATTTAAGTCACGTGATGAGGGTGACTGAACTGAACTGTCAATCAAACAAACACAAAGAAACTAGAGTCAAATAGTGGGATGTCTGACTTTAAGGAAAACATTTTTCTCATATCATATATTTTCTATATTTATCTCATAGGAAACAGGGCTGGATATAAAAAAAAGTAATAGGCCTACCAGTATTGAACATGCCAGACAATATATAGGAGATAATAATATAGGTGACTGTGGTGTTGCCACATGGAGGGATATTATGCATGTTCGATCCATAGACCCGAGTATTGACCAATGTCTCGGATGCATGGGGCACTATGGGCGTATCCCGAAATATGTCGTAAATGTATCGAACAAGCTCTTCATTTTGATACAAGACTTTTGTATAAACATTAAACATATTGCTGAAATGAAATGGCTTTTTATTATGTTGTTTTTTAAACAATCTATTGCATCGAGACTATTATTTGCAATGGTACTGCACAGAATAATATGCTATATTATGTTAAGAATATATTTTAGTTATTAAATAGTTAATAGGATTAACAGACATTTCCGTGCAGTAGAAAAGGCTGATTTGTTAATGTCCCTTACCTTTGCCAACAGTGCCAGCTAGTGTCCTAGCTGGTATTGATCTTGTAGCTACGTATTTTTACTAATGAAGTCTATTTATTGTTTCCTCACAACGAAGAAACCAGTTTCATGACCATTCCAAATTCAGCCCTAAATGGTTTACTAAATAAAACAGGAAGCGTTGAAAATAATCATGACTGACCTTTAAATAACCCAATGAGGGTTTGAAAAGCATAACATGAAACATAGAACAATAACGCTCAATTTACCATATAGTGGTTAAATGATTGATGACTAGTACTTTTATGTAAACATACAAATAAACACCACTTTATTAAGTACTGAATAAAACCTACATTATAGCAAAATCACGTGCAAGAGGCCAACGGCGTCAAGTTTAAAACAGGCGTTTTATTCGTTTTAAACACAATGTACAGAAAACGGCCTCTTAATGATTATGGTCAGGCACATTTTACAGGTTTGAGGTGAGTGAACCAGGGTTAAAGTATTAACATTAGCTACATTGAATCAATGAGGAAATATACATATTTCTGTGCATAAAATGTAAAATTTTGGTCCAAAAAATCTAACAAAGAAAAATCCCAACCTATACCAAATAAAAGTGACATTTAAATAGTAGCTGAAATTAGACAAAACTAACACCAACATCTTTGGATATTCTAAACATGTGGGAAAAACTGATGAATTAAAAAGCTACGGCGATTATAAGGCAGTAGAGACCAGCAAATACATGCTATTCCACATTAACATCATCTTGAAAACTAAGCAATAACCCTAGACCATGTGACAAGTCAGGAAGTGAAACCTGGATAAAACAAATGAGTGATGATAGGCCTAGGTGTTAGAACCACATTTAAATAAACATAATCCAGCACATTTGTCATGTTTGACTACTTTACAGTACAAGTACCAATAGCAGCTTTTTGTTCAATATAGTGTTCTGCAGGCAAAATGTACACACTTGCATCTATTTTCAGTATAATATTAATTCATGAACAAAAAAATAAATAAACTCAATGCACAAACAGCATTTCAACAATTGTTCATCTGGCTATGACGAACCTGAAGCGGGTTTAGTACAAAAAAATCTTTAGAGCATTAAAATATAAGTACTTGTTAGCGTTTACAATTATTTGACCCAAACAAAGTTGACGCGTATATGGCAATATCTGCAAGGAATGTATTTAATCTATAAACCAAAATCTCTTGAGTACAATGTACCAGTGTGTTAGTGTGGTACACTGAGACACCTGAAGGGTGCTGGGGAAGCAGCACCCTTCAGGTGGGTTAGTGTGGTACACTGAGACACCTGAAGGGTGCTGGGGAAGCAGCACCCTTCAGGTGTGTGGTACACTGAGACACCTGAAGGGTGCTGGGGAAGCAGCACCCTTCAGGTGGGTTAGTGTGGTACACTGAGACACCTGAAGGGAAGCAGCACCCTTCAGGTGAGTTAGTGTGGTACACTGAGACACCTGAAGGGTGCTGGGGAAACAGCGATCTAATCTAATTTCTTGAGAACTTTGACCTTAATGTCCAATTTATTTGATGAACAAAACACTCATTTGTACTTTTCTTAAAGGATTAGCAGTGTTCAGTTGGACCACCACATGGTGCTGTAAGCAGGCGCCACCGGATGATTTAGGTTATGATTTAGAAATGCTACCCAGCCTCTTAAATTGCATATCATTTGACAAACCCCTATAGGTTCACTTCATACACCATACAAAAACCCCACTTAACCTATACACAAATAAAGATTATTAAAATAAATTATAATTCTAATCTACAGGATCAACCAAGAACTTAAAAGGATTTTCAGTGGTCAATCTATAAGGTGTACACCAGTTAATTAATATGCAGCAAATACTTTCTAAAGTGATTAGAAAGAAACATTAGAAAACACTTTGGCTCGATGTTCATTCATCAATGCCTGAGGAAAACAGTGGCTCCCACTTCCATTTCTGAAGATTGTGTCTCATATCTTCACTTCGACGTTTACTGGCCATGTGGACAATTTGGATTGTCTTTCAGAAATTACTTAGTCCGTCTTTTGCACCTTTTCGTGATTTTTCTGAACTTTCTGGTGAACGACTTTTAAGGTGGTAAGAAAATTCCCCAGAAACAATACAAGGAATGTTAGGGCCAACATAAAAACCTAGAAGAAATAGAAAGGTATCAGGTTCACCATCGTTTGAGTCAGCAAGTGACTTAGAGTAACCAAGAATGACCATACTATGGGTTAGGGCCCTAACCCAAGGATGACCATGCTATGGGTTAGGACCCTAACCCAAGGATGACCATGCTATGGGTTAGGGTTAGGGCCCTAACCAAAGGATGACCGCTATGCTGCACATTTGACAAAACATTTTGACTTTGAAGAACACCCGCACTCCAGGAGTTCATCCACTCTATTTGTCTAATTGTAGAATGGACTACATATTACATATTCGATATTACATATTAGGAGTCCATCCACAGCTTGTCTATCTTTCTAATTGTAGAATGGACACTACATATTAGGAGTCCATCCACAGCTTGTCTATCTTTCTAATTGTAGAATGGACATTACATATTACGTAGCACACAGCACATAAATAACATTTCCTTTAGGTTATATTGATGAAAAAAACTACTATACTCTCTAACCCCAATGTCCAATTCTTACCTGCCACTCCTTACAGTCTTCATGTCCTGCCAAGCGAAACAGAGTGATCGAGTTGTAGAGCTGCCAAAACTGTTAAACACAGAGAGTACATGCTATTAAATGTAGAGGACACCTTATTCTAATCTGGCAATCAGGCACTGGTGAAAAAAAGTCTGTCATTTGATGTAATAAAACCAAATTGTATTTGTTTTATGAGCTGACAAAAGCCTAAATGATACAGAGCAAACAGATAACACAGCAGAATAGAATAGAATACAGCAGAACTTACGTGACCAAAGAAAAGGAAAGGCAGGACAAAAGTGAGTCCTCGCCACATCCAAGACTGGAAGCCCTCTGCAGACAGACAGGAGTGGTGTTAGGGTATAACATCATGACTGCAGGCAATAACATATGCATTATGTACAAGACATTCACATTTAAATTAATGTATGGATGCATTGAAACTGTGGTGATATTCAGTTCTGAATCAATGGGCTGATGCAACCACTTGCTGTCGCTGAACACTTCACCTTTCCCCTATTTGCCGTCAGTCGAAAGGGTCCAAAGACCCCTAAAAATATCTTTCTTACCTACTGTTAGATCCAGCTGATTTCTCTCCCCCAGTGCTCGTAACCGATATAAACAGCCGCTCTGGTAGTAGTACTGGAGAAACTGAACAAAGCCTGTGGACAGCAATAAAGACATTCACTTAGCTCTATAATCTTTAAAGGTTATCTATTTTAACTAGCAACCCAGTAAAAGTAAAGTTTCCAACGGTACACTCCTTACATACAACTGCTGCTAAAGTTACACTAGGGCTGCCGCGGTGTTGAAATTTGCCACCGCGGTGGTGCCTTAACTTTTTATTTATTTTTAATACATGCCAGTTTACCCGCGATCGGTTCAGTGTAGACACTAGCGGCTCCTAAGAACAGGAAAATGTCTAATGTCGTAGGAGTCCCAAACGATTTCAAACATGTTTGATAATCCATATATATCTATTTGTCCCTCAATATTGTGAAATGTGATAAAAGTAGGGATGTGAACGCGGCTGACCTACCGAGAGGGAGGAGGTGCGCGCGCAGGGGAAGACGGCTTTTTCCGAGTTGAGCATAGGCCCTCGGATGCACAGCTCGAAGATGACATCGGAGATTGGAAGTGTTGCCGCGTTTTGCGCTGATGTGTTTTCCGCAAATGCGGCATACAGCCTCATCTAAATTAGCCGGCTCACCATCTTCGCCTGGTAGAAAGCCAAAATGTACCCAAATCGGCGACACAACATTTGGTTTCGCAACTAAAGCCATGATTGTTGTTGTTGTTTCCAGCGCCACTCGCTCTCGATCGCCCTCTCTCTCTCACTTCGCGCTCTCTCTCTGCGCTCACGGACCACGAAAATAGTCCGTGAAAAATCAAAACTCATTATACTAGCCCTAAAGTGTTGTGTTAAAGTGTTAATTTAATATTAAAATCGAAAACAAATAATAAAAAACTTCCAAAATACAGATTTTTTTAAACAACCGCGGTGGTGCGGTTGTTTGGTTTACATCCGCGGTTGCCGTGACACCACCGCGGTGGTGCGGTTATCGCGGCAGCCCTAAGTTACACATTAACTAAAGTTACAGACTATACAAACTATTGTTATCAAATAAAAGATGAATTCAAGAGTTTTTAAGAGTCTGTGCCAAGTTTATGTTAGAGTTGAACCAGTACGATTGCAGCATCACATGATCCATGACCATATCACAGTAATCCTTACTTTAACCCTAATCCTTACTTTGATATATGGAGAACGCCAGGAATTGGCTCCTGAACATCTGATACATTAGTCCCTCTGGCCTATTAAAATACAAAAACATAATAATGAATCACAAAAAACAGTACTTGTATTTGTCAAAAAATTATAAAAAGTATTCTTTCCGATCTTACCATGTGAGCATGACACCTGACAGAAAGGTGGACACATAGTGATGAGACACCCACCAACCTTTGATTCTACAGGACGTGGAAATACAAATAAAACAAAGTTGAATTACACAGTAACAATTACACATTCACTTGGGATTAATTAGCAATAAGGCCAGAATAATTCTATATTTTTCTAATCTCTCACCTCCCCAATGAAGCGACAATGCTGCTCCTGCTCTCGTACTGTCTGCCTAACGATCGACAAGCACTGAGCTTCTATTGCTTTGGCCCACAGACTCCATGCTTGGGATTGATTCATAGAGATCCATTTTTACGTTCCCCTTAAACAGTTTTGCATATTTAAAAAGGTTCTGTAGGTTAGGTTCTCTACGTTTCTCCGCCATTGAGAAGTGTTGCATTGCACGCACATGTGATTGACAGGCAAGATGGATTCCCCAAACCAATCAGGGAAGAGATGCCCTAAAACTAAATGGTCTCATAGAGGCAGGCGCAGTCAACCCTAACCCTAACTCACAGCGCATTTCACTCAATAGCTGACGAATGGCTGTTCAACAGATATAGGGTTAGGGTTAGCATGTAACCCTACTAAAATAATAGCTCTTAAATCTTACCTACAGCACCTATAAAGTGAACTTGGCTGCTACGAGCAACATGGGTGTATTAAGGGGAAGAGGACCACAGCGGAACCCGCTATGGGTTAGGGTTATAGTAGTAGTAGTTTAGTAGTGTATTAGTAACCCTAACCCTATGGAACAGTGGATTCTGCTGACAAAAGCAAGAGAACAACGTTAACATTTTGAAGCAGTTTGTTGATTGGTTGTGAGTCAGAGAAATGCATTCTGGTCGCTTCATTGGGGATGTGGACAATAAGAAAAACAGTGAAGCTGGACTCGTCAGTCAGTATAGGTTATGTATATATTATATACTTATTATATAAGTATATATTATGATTAACTACATATAGAAAACATTAAACGCACCTAGAGCCATTACACATAAGGATGCTCTCCCGTATGGTTAGCGTGCAGTAGTACCACACCAACAAGAAGTTGAAGAGCTCATCTGTGACACTGGAACAGAGAAGCCCATGAGACACCAGGAGAGGGTTAGGGTTAGGGTTAGCCCTAACCACATCAAGGAGAAAGCAGGGAGGCTTGAGTGCCGGGATCAATGTTCCTTACCGGTAATTGAACAAGAAGAGACAGGTTATGGCCCCGAACATGAGTATTATTGTCATGCAAAGTTTGAACTTCTCATACTCATCTTTGTATGCAAATCTAGGGGAAAAAAATTAAAATGCAGTTATATGACAAACAATATGGTACTATCCCATAATGCAAAAAGCTGTTCTATTCACATCTCCAGAAGGTTCACATACTTTGCCTGGTTGCTGAGAAGGGTCACGTTAACATTTCCTAAAACCAGATTTAAGTACAGGCTGAAAAACAAACAAGCAACATTAGCAATATCCATTAGTAAACCAACCAGCCAAGCACAGAACAGAGGAGATGTGTATGTTCTTACCCATTTTTCTTTGGCAAATATGCTTCCATGTCAAAGAACACATTCTCCTTTTCTTTTATTTGAATCTTGATGTCTTTTAATACTTCTAATTCTTTCTCATCACACTTTTGTATACACCTGTGAAGAAATAATGTAATTACCATAAAGTAAAATTCACTTCAAGACGTTTAACTCATTAGTGCTGGTGAGTTAGGGTTAGAGGGTTAGGGGGTTAGAGGGTTTAGGGGGTTAGGGGGTTAGAGGGTTAGGGTTAACAGGTGGAAAATGAATTTGATAACACAAATTATCTGTTGAACTGTGATTCTTCTAGCTGGCACCAACCTTCATTTTACCTGGGAGAGCAACTGTCTCAAGTCCACCATCTTGCTGACTCGGGTCCTCTCCATTGAAAGAGTATCACTGACTACTACAAATCTGAGATTGCCCAAAAAAGTATAAACTTACTTATTGAGACTGTGCCTGAGGTCTCTGAGAGATTTCCTTTGTTTACTGATGCCGCTGCTGCATGTGGACTGAAGGCTTGTGAGTTCTTCCAGTTTTTGTCTGTATACTTTGTGAGTTTCCTGTAAGGCAGATAACATGTTCAACCATGAAGAAAAACATTAACCACGACTAAAACTGTGTGCAACTTGGTACACATACAGTCCCAGTCACATAGCAATTCCCACAGTGATATTATTCACATATTTAAGCTTTAATAAACCCAATTTCCTCTACATTTTTGGTTGTGACAACCTGTGGAAACAGGCTGGCTTAACGACATCATGTTTCCCTTCCTCATGAACGGCTGGCAAGCTATTCAATCAAATCCCAAAGGATAAAATTACATTTCTCCTGTTTCACTTGGAAATATATCATATTGCGGAAATCATATTCATTGTCTTTAACAATTATATCTTACATAATCGTTACATAAACTTTCATTCCTTAAATCATTCATTGATTGATTGATTTCTGACAAGTAAAGAAAAGACAGACAATGATAAGAGCTGCCATTATGATGACAATTCATTAAATCTTGAATGTCAGCAAGGATTTAGAGAATGTGAAAAAAAAAAAAGATATCAACAATAATATCACAACTATTGTGTTGAACTGCGGGCCATCACCATGCAACAATATCAATGTCAGACATGTCATCAAAATGCAGAAAATACTTTCTTAACAAATAAGTCCCTACAACGTTGGCAAACTTAAAATCTAAAGTGCATTTCAGCCAAGTTGCCTAATGTGTAATGTCTGCATGAAGCCTACGGCTAGAGCTATACATATAAATGTGTCTGTTAAACAGACAAACAGCAAACTACAGTTTGGTATGAGATAGGGTTATATGTTAGACAGTAGCTTATATGCAACGTTAACCACATCAAGTTAATAAATGAGCTTGGTTTGAAAAGCAATAAATATAAAGTGAAGTTTAGTGATCGTGTAACAAAGTGTTAGCATGTTAGCTCATGTTAGCCTCCTCCTGTCTACCTAACGGTACAGCTAGCTTACATTAGCTACTAGCTAGCGTTAACGCACACATGGATGCTCCAGGCATGGGAATACATCAAGGAAACACGAATCTCTCTTTTAAATAGTCCTGTGCAATCGTAACAGTTCTATTTTTGTTAGAGAAATAAGTAGATAAGTTAACTATTTGGTCGTGACACTCAAGTCATCAGTTAACGAGTTCACCTTACTAACGAGTTAATACTTTACTCGCCTGTAGTTGTTGATATTCCAGGTCGATTTCATCCCATTCAGTTTGTAATCTCTGGGAAGACATAGCAGGACGGAGGAGAAGAGATGATGGGTCAGGGTTAGGGTATCTTCTCTCAGGGTTAGGGTCTCTCTTGATGAGGCAGAGAGAGATGACTCAACCAGACAGCTTCGAACTGAGCATGCGCGCTGACATGCACTCATATACGCTGTGTGTGACTTTGGGTTAATTTTATAATATAAATGTTATCGAAAATGGGATGCTGCTATTACATCAGAAACACTCAGATAATGGTATCTAATGGTATTTAACCTGGACCACCTTACCTCAGCCCTACAAGCCAAGGAGACAAGGAACCAGAGTAGGACACAACCTGTTGCTAGGTTACCAGCGACGCTTAACATTGGCTAGATTGTCTGGTAACCCTAACCTAACCTAACCCTGCCTGGTAACGCTAACCCTAACTCTGGTTGTGGTCCTGATCTCTGGTTCTGGTCCTGATCTCTGGTATTTGGTTAAATAACTTTGGAAGACAACTCGACTCTTCCTGAATCAACAGACGTCTCGACATATTGAAAAGGTAGGCGGCATAATCCATATTTAAATGTACTACTACACTACAACAACAACTACATTTAGCTGACGCTTTTATCCAAAGCGACTTACAAGTACTTAACTATTTCAGGGACATTTCCCCTGGAGCAACTCAAGGTTAAGTACCTTGCTCAGGGGGTACAATGGTGGCAGACCCGGGGATCGAACCCATGACTCTCCGGTGCGCCGTCTGGAAGCACTGTTCCTTACCCACTAGACTACCACCACCCTACACCCTACACTACTACTACTACTACTACTACTACTACTACTACTTATTTATACATATATAAAACCATACCCATGTGTTCCAATGTCACCTGTTTAAACACTTGCAAATAGTGAGGGGTACCTCAGTCATGCTGGTTCAAAAACTAGTTAAAGGAATGGCCTTTCAAATTGGTTAGTAGAATATAGATGGATTGATATTCATTGTTCAGTCTTACCCATAACTTATGTCCTTTTTTTGTTGTTGCATGTCATCTCTTATGTCTCTATATGAGGTTATTCATATAGGTCTACCCAAAGCCATGCCATATTTGAAGAACACCTACAAAGTCCAACCCCTGGCAAAGTTATGGGACATAAAGGCCCATAAAAACGGACTGCGACAAACCGTGTACTCTGTAAATGGAGATGAATACACCGGGGAATGGCAGGACAACAAGAAACATGGTAAGAGATGTAGGCTACCAGATCTCTCATGTAGGCTACATAACATAACGTTGATACATAACGTGAATTTTTATCAAGGAAAAGGAACTGCGGTTTGGAAGAAGGCAGCTGCCATCTATGATGGAGACTGGAAGTTTGGCAAATGCGAGGGATACGGTACTTACAGCAAACTATGTCCAGAGACCAACCAATACACAAGACTCTACTCTGGTGAATGGAAAAATGGAAAAAAACATGTATGTATTGCACCATAGTTCCCCATGTATAATGTATGCATACTATTCTGACACTTGTTGAAACATGTTGATGGGTTTCCTCAGGGATACGGAACCTACTTCTACAGCACAGCGGCTGTTTATAAGGGCGAGTGGAGCAGCGGCCAGAGGAGCGGCTGGGGCAGGATGACCTACGACAACGGAGAAATATATGAGGGGGCGTGGCTTCACGACAAGTGTCACGGACTGGGCGTGGTCCAGCTGGGTAAGGGCAATCTCTTCAAATGTAATTGAAATATACTTTAGAAGTGGTGACATCACCCAGGGAAAGTCAAGTGTGATTATTTTGACTCAAAGCAAACAGAAACCGATATGAAGGCAACTGGC
>OOFB01018511.1:0-10402 GCA_900323305.1 Trachyrincus murrayi | reverse complement strand
ATATAGCCTTACACGACATGCATAGAAAGCGACCTTACGGTTTTAAAAACCAACCCATTAAACATCCCCCTTTAAAACAGACTCCCCCTTTTAAATGCACAAAATGTGTCGGACGACACTGTCTCCCTTCGCCGTCGGACGACCGACCGACCGACCGACCGATCGACCGAACGGGTCAACGGACAGCAGAACAACGACTTGGCTTGAATCACGCGACCGTCCGAAACTGCCACAGAACAGACCGCATGGCTTCGGCCAACCTGCTAGTTCCCTTCCGTGCAGAATCCCATAGGAGTTCGTGTTCAAGTATGGCTGCTGAGCGGAACGTGTGTGTGTGTCTGTGTGTGTGTGTGTGTCTGTGTGTCTGTGTGTGTGTGCGCGCGTGCGCGCGTGCGTGCAGGGAGTGTGTGTGTGTGTGTGTGTGTGTGTGTGTGTGTGTGTGGGGGCTAACTGCACTGAAATGAAAACAATATATATTTTGATGGCATAAAAATATTCTATTCTATATTCTATTAACTTAATTCAGTTGGCTTCATTCATTCATACCATTCAGCCACAATGAGCCGGAAGCCGTCTAAAATTTAAATCTAAATTGGCTCATACAGAGGCAGGCAGTCAACTAAACAGAGCATTTTACTCACTAATAGCTGACTATGCCATTTCTAACAAATTAAGCTCAAATAATAGGCTAGCTCTTAAATCTTACCTACAGCACCTTTAAAAGACATAGGAAAAAACATACTTCCTATTTATAGTGTTTTCATGGTCTGTACTATAGCTACCAAGTTAAACTTTGAGAAAGATGTAGTGTGTATATTTTAGAAATAAACCTAGTAGGATATTTACATAAAAAATAGAATAAAAGACATAGTTGGGTACATTTAGTAAATTTAGAGTATACTTTAATATAACATCAAGTAGGCATCACAATTTTTCCCCAATGTGGATATGTGCATGGGGAGTGTGTGTGGTTGGTGGCTGGTTTAACTCACACTCAAGAGGAGTGTGGACATGTCAGCACTTACTACCTGCTCTGCCTGCAAAACTACTACAACTTTACAATAAACCGGTTTCTACTCATCAACTACATGTGTCTTGTGGCCAGAGGAGCCCAGGAAAGCCACTTCAGTGGTGTGTAGCAGGGTTACCTGCTACAGTGCAATTCATCATGATTGTGGTGACTAGCATTTGTTATTACTGGCTTCATTGAGCTTTTAAAACCTAGACTTGCCTGTGCAGATTTTTTTCTGATAATAATAATATTTTAATAATTCAGGACACAAAAAACTGTAATTCTAAGGAGCCCTGAAAAATCACATGCAGTTGTATTGAGTTAGACAATGTCAATCATGTCAAATTTCTACCAAAAGTAAAAATAGAATTAATTCAAAGTAATGTTCATGCCATAGTTTTACATATATTTTGATATTTTGATTTACATTTGATCCTTTTTATCTTATCTTTCGTCGTCTTTTTCTTGTAAAATGTAGCAGATGAAGTTTATTTTCTGCATGCAATCCATAGGCTTCAGTTTGCTGCTGTGCTTGTGTAGAGTTCCACAATGCTTCCACTGGGTGGCGCAATGTGGAAGACCTTTGTACTTCAGTTCTTTCCCATCTGTCCACTTCCACTCGCCAGCAAGAAAACGCAGGCCTATCCAAATCTGACAGACAAAAGAAAGATTGTTTGAAAGCTAAAATGATTTAGAGAAATTATTTCTTTCATAAAACTCAACAACAACAACAATAATAATAATAAGATATTTAAAAATGTAAATACGCCTGTTACTAAATACTACTATAACTATGCTGCAAAACATTTTTTTTCATTTTAGGAATACACTAGAAACGCAATAGACATAAACTATCCCCAAACCACCCAAAATAGGGAGTAGCGAGATCTGTGTGGGCCTATATATTTGTGTTGCAGAATTGTATCATATATATACAGACCTCATTGGTCTCGGCCTCCTGAATGTGATGGCTGGCGTATCTGTGGCCGTACTGCGAGCTGAGCAGGTTAGACTCCCCGCCAAGGCCCCGACAGTGCTCGAGGGCTTCTTCCCAGGTCTTCTTCTCTCTGACCATGACAAGGTTGTCCCCGTAGCACATAAAACCGTAGAGCTGGTCACACGGATAACCATTCAAGGCGCCAGTGATAACATTATAAGTGCCACAGTTGGAGTTTTTCGGGTGTCCCGGTGCCCAGTCAAAGAAATCGGATGTCTCTCCGGTCCACCTCCAGATGCCGTCGAGGTCTCTGCGCAGGCCAACCCAACCCTCTTTTTTAAAGTCTTTGGCATTCGTTTGTGTAACGGTAGAAAGGTTAACAATACAGCTTGGCAACGCTGTGTCCCAGTTAAGGGGTATTAGAAAATGTATGTTCAATGAAGAACAGTAATATGGGAGTGGTTCGGAACATGATGCGCTGAACAACTGAGTTGTTTGAACAGGATTTGTGAGGCCCACGTATGCACAGTCGTCACCCATGGAATCCTCTATGGAACATTTGGAGCTATTGTCATCATTGCAACAAGACGAGACAGCCACACACACACACACACACACACACACACACACACACACACACACACACACACAGAGCAAAAGCTGTTAGCAAGTGTCTTATAACATGCTTCTTTATTGATATTTGTCTGCTTTCTTTGCTGTTGCAGTGGCAGGTCATTTATTTGTTATCTAGTATCTATTAGGCCTATTTATCTATTCTCCCTCAAATTCCGAATCATTGCATCAAAAACTGGAACTCCCTCTCTATTAATTGCATTTATTGTAGGCCTATCTACTTTCCTGTATCTAATTTTAGATACAGGAACGTGGAAGAAAAATACTTTAATGATGACATTAAACAATTAAAATGATCCTTCTTACCCTGTTTCAGTCCAGTTCCATTGTTTGATTGGGGTTTCTCTGTTTAGGCCAATCCATACCGTAGTCACATGTTTGACAAGAAAGTGTATGATCTTCTCAGCTCCGGGTGTAACAGTTAACAAATCGATGTGTTTATTTTGGCAGTACTGCTGGGCCATTTCCCAGGTCAGTTCCTCGTCAACATAGTAGATCATCCTATACACTGTCAAGCTAACGCCGGAAATGAACAGAACAGAGAGTAGAAGTTGGAAGGAGCTTTTCATCCCTGCCATGACAGGATTTAAAATGTTTAATTCAAGTAGCGCTTGGCACAAGGTTAGCTGGTGTCCAACTGAAGACGTGTCGCAAAAAAAAGAAATGAAAGCCTCAAAAAGAAACCCTTCAGCCTCGAGCTAAAGTCCTGCTTTTTGATGTGGTAGTTTGAATACCATATGTAACCTACGATCTGATCTAATGTTTAGAGAGGAACAAGAGGAGGTTATGGGGAGCAACTACAGCAGCTGCAGCTTCTGAACAATCTCCAGCAGCAAGTCAGAATGGTATGTAGTCCTCAGTCCCTCTGACGACTACATGATGAGGGGAATGTGTGTTATAACTACTACCTTCAGCCACACCTGAATACATTGAGCAGACCAGTCAAATCTAGAACCTCGACCAGTGACGTTGTTTTCTGACCTCCCTTCTTTTACAAACCTCTACCTGTGTAGGTACACGCACGCACACGCACATGCACACGCACACACACACACGCACACACACACACACACACACACACACACACACACACACACACGTGCATGTACATACACATTTATGTAGCCCAGGCCTATCTCTCTGGATCTCAGGCTAACACTATGACTTTCCACATTATACATCTGCAATAATGAATTCAGTATCAAACATAAATGTGATGCCTTATTTGTAAACGTTTATGTAATCTTGTATGAGGGTGGTATTTTTCTTTATGAAAATGTGTACTGGGTTTTTATAGGCCATAATTACAGTACATATGCATCCAACCAGTTATCAATGCATTTGCGATCCAAGGGACATTACATGCAAGACTGATTGAGATGTACGAACCACATGTCCTCAGAGGAACTGCAGTTTGATACAATTTGTGGTTTTTTTGCTCCCTTACTGTCAAATGTAATACTTTGTTTTCTCACCTCTCACGCCTGAACCCTCATTCTGTTTATCATTGATCCTGGATATACAGTATGTCATGTCATTAAGTTTCTGTTTCCAAAACACTGGATTTAGATGATGTCGAGTATGCTGTATCTCATTTCTGTATGTCGCCTAGAGCTGTCTAGGGAGGGTGTTAACAGTCTTTAATGAATGACTGTGGTGACTGTGGTGACTGGGGCAAATTGCCCCACAGTTTTCAGTTCACTTAGAAGAGATTATTAAAAAATTATTTAACTCTACCTGGTGTAAATTGTCCAGTGCATTGCTTCTAAGCGAGAGAAAAATACGTGAAGTGGAAAGAGACAGAGTAAACAAATATAGTCATGTGTTTTGTCCAGTAAACTAATCCTTCAAATCATTGACATTCAAATATGATCAGTCTCCATGCCGGGATGAGGCAAATAAGGCTACAAGCAAATCACAGCATTTGAATCATTAAGAGGGTGATTACTGCATGCTAAATACTCAAATCAAAACAGAAAAGCAATGTCAAAAGGTTAAATAAATGCCTTCCATACTATCTTACAAAAATACATATTAGAATTTTTTCTTGTTTTTTTTATTTGTATTGGTAATTGTTTCTAACATCTTAGAAAAATATAGAATCAGACCTTGATTGAAACACACAAATTGTCATAATATTTACTGATTATGTGTACTAGTTGGACAGGATTCTGTTTATAAATGGTTAGATTTGTTGCGTTGTTTTGAATGAACTGTAGGAGGCATTATTCTGTACGTTTGATTTATATGGACTGGTACATACAGTCTATCTATGTCCCTTATTGTGCGAGATGCTCTCTGGACCAAACAAATACATGTAAATAAGTTATCAGAAGACAATTCAAATGTGAACTTATGCAAAGACAAGTGCCTGTAGTGCAGTGGTTATTTTATCCCTACAACCAAGGTACATGCATAGTTTGGCTCAATAGTTTAAATAAATTTAAAAATAAATAAAAAGGATGCCTTTTTATTTATTGAGCCACAGCCCAATGAAGCACACGTCTGTGCCTGTATTAATGTGTAATTTAGCCTGTTAGCCTTCTTCTTACCTGCTGGCCAATGGCCAAAAGCGCTGAAGTCTTTCTCACGGAAAGAAAGACTTCAGGAAATATGTCCACTTACACGGAATAATATTAGAAATGCTGTCAATTTATCAATTCTATTACTCAAAATTAAGCGATTGAACGTGAATGACGACATTCAGTGTTTTACAACTTTTATTTTTTCACTCTCGTTACCCTTAAGCAACATTACAGTAGCTCTGTAGCACATCTAGGCTTTCTCCGTTCGCTGAGCCTTCGACACACACACACATCGATAGGGCAGATGGATGGACACAGTAGTTTGGATGTTAATCTGCCATAATAACACTTGAAGAGAGACAGCAGGAGTTGGAGAGGCACACGAGACACGAGAAATACTTTCACTGACTCACCGCCTAATCAGCAAAGAAAACGAAAACTAAACATTTGACAACAGATTAACATGCTAACCCTTGGAAGGCGCTTCGCTGCCGCCTACTCAAATGGCGCTATGGGGGCCGGAGTGCTAGTGACTTCTCATTGGGTCAATGTGTGAAGGGGCGGAGGGGGGGGTTACGGGGTCCGTCCAAGGCTTCCTCCAGGAAGTGTCTACTCCTTGGAGTGCATGTACAGCAGCAGGTCAGCGACGCGGTGGCTGTAGCCAAACTCATTGTCGTACCTGAAGACAAGGAGATGATAGATGAGTGGACCACAAGATGAACACAGTACTGTATACAATTACACACAAAAACAAGAGGAACCTTAAAAAACGTTTAGAAATGAGATTAGTCATAATCATATTATCATTTCAGGACACTGTTTTAGTATGGTCTTCCAATAGAAAATCAATAATTGATTGAAGCATGATATTCTGTATTTCAATATCAATTTTGATGGCTTTGGAACCATTTATCATGTATCAATCATTTATATTTTATGAGTAGCATATACAGCATGTCTTTATCTGTTTGCAGACAAGCTATGCATCTCATTTTACTTATTGTAAAGAAATGTTATGCTGATTCATGTTATCCAGATCGTAGAGTGACTGAACTAAAGAACTCACCAGGAGATAAGCTTGACAAAGTTGTCGTTCAGAGAGATACCTGCACCAGCATCAAAGATGGAGGAGTGGGTGTCGCCAATAAAGTCAGAGGACACAACCTAGAACATTAACCAAAAACTCCATTAGCCACTAACCTAGATTGAACTAGTTGAACGCTGCCTGCAAAAAACAGAGCATCATCAAGAGCATCATACAATAGAGATACATAGATACCAACTTCCACATATACCTAGTGCTACTGTACCTGGCACGAGATATTTGGTTACATCTAAATACTGTGTTCTGTGAAGGGATAGTTACAGTACTGGATTTTCATATGATTATTTGTTTATGGTGCTCTACATTCGAGACAATTTATGTTCATGCCTAACATTTAATTAAACAGGCTGTTTTGGAGACAATATTTCTTAAGATGAATAGGTTTAAGCTTAACCCTGTGAGTTTCATTACGGTATTGTAATACTCTTTTGTCATCCAGAATTATAATAGTGAGTTAACTGTATCTGTTTCATCCTAACGTATGTAATGTTTATGTATCATTTTCAAGACATTTCAAATCATGTAATATAGAACCGTTAAAATTCCAATATACTATGCAATATCATCATTATGAATATGCAATTGGCATAACATCAAAACAATGACTACTTCTTCCGCAGTAAATGAGTCTTCTCTTGTGGTACCTGGTCTTCGGTGTAGCCCAGCACGCCCTTCATTGGCCCGTTTGCAGCCTTCTTCACTGCCTCCTTGATCTCGCTGTAGGACGCGGGCCGGGACAGACGGCATGTCAGGTCTACCACGGACACATCAGCCACCGGCACCCTGAACGCCATGCCTGTCAGCTTCCTGGAATACCATAACAATACCGAGGATCAGAGGGAAGCAAAGACACGTGTGTAGAAGAGTCATCGTCAAAGAGCTGGTCTGTTGGCAAATAGGTTGATAAAAGCATTGATAAAATCATACTTCAATATTTAAGACCAGCAATACTGTATACTGTATATGTTTTTTCTGTAAATAAAGCATTTAAAAAGGAGATGCCCTCTGGCCATAGCAACAACACCACCACCAGCATGACAAGTAAAATGCTTGAAATGCCCGCTTATCTACTAGTAATAGTAGTAACTCATCACTGACCCATTGAGTTCTGGGATGACCTTGCCCACGGCTTTGGCAGCCCCGGTGGAGGCCGGGATAATGTTCTGGTGGGCGCCGCGGCCGTCACGCCAGGCCTTGGCACTGGGCCCGTCCACGGTCTTCTGGGTGGCTGTGTACGCGTGCACTGTGGTCTGTACGAGAGAGACACACGGGAGGTCAGGTCCAGTGGGTCATCGCAAATAGACATACAATCAGATTGAAAAACTTCACATCATCACATGCTGCAATTCAACGTGGCTTGTGTTCAGTGTGGCTTGTGTGGGCATTTTACGTTGAGGCAGTGCTAGGTGGGAGGGATTCAGGATGTGCTCTCATGCTTTTTTCAGGGCCATTAACATTTCATTTTCTTGAAACCACCAATGGATCTCTTCCTCAATTTTATTTACTGCAAAATGCAAATCTTTATCACATTTTGCTTTTGTAACTGCAGACGCTTCGATTATACTGTAAACTATGACAGGGACCATATTGCTGCTTTCCCAAATGTGAAAATAATAAAAACCGCCCCATCTGGGTCTCCAGCTTATGTAAACAGGGCCATTGCTAATACTCTTCATATCTAAGTAGCAATCCTCAGAATTCTTCATAGGACTTTACAGTGTGTGCAATTACACACAAATACACATTTCACTGGTAGTCTGCTTTGACAGTGACAAGATTGGAAGAAATATAACACAAGAATGCTCGCTAAATGCCACTCACCATAAGAGCCTCATCAATGCCAAAGTTATCATGGATGACTTTAGCCAGTGGGGCCAGGCAGTTGGTGGTGCATGAGGCGTTACTGAAGTCAGACATCAGCAAGAGTTTGGTTAGAATACAACAGACCTTTGAAATATTACAACCACACAAGCCTATGATTTGTAAATGTGTAAATTACAAATCATATAATGTTGTCACAATTCTGTTGTGTGTGCATGTTTCTGTGTGTCTGTATGTGCATCTGTGCATGATGTGTATGAGTGCAGGGAGTTGTGTTCGTTACCTGACGATGGTCATGGAGGACGGGTCGTATTTGTCCTCGTTGACACCCATGACAAACATGGGAGCATCGGGTGATGGAGCAGAGACCACCACACGCTTAGCCCCACCCTGGACATGAGCCTGGGGGAACGTGGGCACAGTAAAGACAGGTTAGAGACAGTTTACTACAGAGCTCAGCCATAATACGCCACATTGGGCGTATTAGGTTCAGGTCAGGCAGGAAACAACTGCATATACTGTATACTCACACTTTTACTAATGCTAAAGATCTGGATGAATGTTAACGTAAAAAGATACATTTATGTGTGTGCATGTGGTACGTACAGATGCCTTGTCAACACTCAGGAAGACTCCAGTGGACTCTACGACATACATGGCTCCAGAATCACCCCAGGGGATCTCTGCTGGTTTCATACTGACACACACACACACACACAAGAGAGAGAGAGAGAGAGAGAGCGAGAGAGCGAGAGAGCGAGAGAGAGAGCGAGAGCGAGAGAGAAAAAGGTGACAGATGATCAACTCAAATCATCATCGTTGTGTTTTAAAGCCCTCTGCCAGAACTGTAGGCTAGTATAGTAGTATAGTAATATTTCCCATTTAACTTGCACAACAAACTATGATACAAACTATGATAACCAATCTGCTTGCATGCTGCGTTCCACTTTATCAGTGAATCCACTCTAACTCCACATTTCACTAAAATTTGTATTAGGCTCAACCCTTTCCACTCACCACTGGAAGACAGAGATGGCTTTGCCGTCGACAATGAGCTTGCCGTCCTCATGGGAGACCTCTCCGTTGTAGCGGCCGTGGGTGGAGTCATACTTAAACATGTAGACCTACGGACATCCACGGGACAACTCATAGGCTTTAGAGGCATGCAGTAATCATCATTAAAGTGACATATTTAAAAACCTTTGATCACATCATATTTGAAATATTGTTCTAATACCTAATATTTGTATGTAACACTTTAGTTTGCCTACATTGGTTACAACAACATTTCTCCAAACTATAATCATGTCAACTACAGTGTGTACTCACCATGTACTCCACATCGATGAAAGGGTCGTTGATGGCCACGACATCAATGCCTTTCTGGAGGCAAGCCCTCAGGACCAGGCGGCCGATACGACCGAAGCTACGTTGACACAGGATTAGAGCGTAAGAGCGTTGTCAAAACCAGGCAGACTTTTTCTCTGTTTCCTCCCCTGAATTTACAATTCTGCCAAGAGCATCCTGTGCGTTCCTATATGTGTATTGTGTTCTTGTGCTTTTCTCAGCAGTTAGCAAATGTAATCATCCGCCTAAATTTCAATGAGGAATTATATCTCGTCGTTCCTCCACGTTGTTGCCCGTAATTTAAAGCATCCCAGCATGCCGATCAATCATTGCCACCCGAGTGGTTATGACTACACGGTAGTCTTGTTGTAGTGGACCAAGAGCACCCTCTTTAGGTGGACTCGGTTTGCTTATTTTGGCCCGCACCTGAGTACGCTTGCTGTGTTCACATATACCCAAACAAACCAAACATAGGGGGAAAACACTCCAGGGTTCGAAATGAACTTCATAGGTGTGACAGCACCCTAAGAGTACAATTGTTTCACTCTAACATATTGTAAATACAACCAAATCAAACAAATCCTCCATTATTTGAGACTCACCCATTGATTCCAACACAGAGGTCTGGCATGTCTGCTGCTTACTGATGGGTATTGAGCTCTGTGAAACACAAAAAGATCAATTACTTTTAAGGTGCCCTATATGTTGTAACATTGGTACGAAGAGATCAGAATTAAAACAAAACACAACAAACTCAGTACTGATTGTCCAACCTACCCTCCTTGAAAATAAGAGAATACAGTTCCCTTTTTTATTTAGCCATAAACTGAAACACTGAAATTCTGAAGTTAAATTATTTAACTATGTACATTTTCCCATTAGCAACCTCTAGTGGCTTGAGTTGTAGCTACAGTTATAGCTAGGCCTATATCATTTTCAGACGAAAAATTATACCAGACTGTCGTCTGAGATACTGGGGGGGGGGGGGGGGGGGGAAAAAAAAAAAAAGGTAAAAAAAAAAA
>OOFB01018499.1:6058-25142 GCA_900323305.1 Trachyrincus murrayi | reverse complement strand
AGGGGGGGGGGGGGCAGGGGGGGGGGGGGGGGGGGGGGGGGGGGGTGGGTGAGGGGGTTGTGGATGTGTGGGTGAGTGGGTGTGTGTATGGGGATGTTTTCCATCTGCTGGATGAACATAATAGTCTTACCCATTCATTTCCTATGGCGGTCATTTTAGACCCGGAACACCACAGGTGTGACAAGGTTGACTAAACCACTCAAAATTCAATGAGAGTGGTGATCAGAAATGTTATATGTTCAAATGCCTAGTGTGGAGGAAGACATAAGGTCTTGACGCAATCAGATGAAAAACACAATATTTATGATTTAGGAAAATTTGTAAATCGGTCAGATTTGACCCAAGCACGGTAGGAAGGTTAAACATAGAGGATTCAGCAAATTGTTATTTATGAATATAAAATGTGGCTATAAGGATAATAAAATTCACCACATATTCAAAGTTTGCAAACCACAATTAAAATACACTATATCATCCTTTAAAGTGAAGGTTCTATTATCGCGTACAAAACTGGAAATATGGAATGCCAAATCCTCCAAAACGTGTAAACAATCGGGCATTCAAAAAGTAAATGTTTCACAGTTTCTTCTTCCTGTCCATAGAATGCACACAAACTTGAAATAAACGTACAGGGTAGATCATATGCAGTACTTTGCTTTATTTGTTTTACAGAATTTAAAGGGTAATAACCAAGTTATTTTCCAGTCCAACAAAGGGAGCAAGCCACACCCCCTTCACTCCAGTCATGAATATGCTTATTATGAAATTTTTTGTTGGTCACATCAATTTCATTCAAAGTTAATTCAGGTATTATGGTATGCTGCTTACCATGACTCAAGAGGCATTGAACTCTTTGAAAGGAATGGGGAAGTTATGTATGTTCATAGGACAAAATTCTGCCAGAAGCATCAAATAAGTGCATAATATCATCAATGCCTCTCAGATGCCAATTAGAAAAGAAAATGGATTTGGTTCTTTTTGTAATTTCACCATTATTCCAAAGTAATGTTTTGTGGGGTGAGAAATTGTGGGAGTAACACAGATTCCAAGCCATGAGAGTTTGATAAAAGAAAAAGAAAATACATTTAAGACCACCTATTTTTTTTTAAATGTTAGTAAAATTCCACAGAGTTTGCATCACACCACGGCTTTGCATTTTTTTCAACCAGTTTACTCTGAAGGTACTGACAACATCATTGTAATGTAAAACTTCAAGACCTCCTTCTGCTTTCTTATTTGAAAGGATAGATTTCTTTAGCTTCTGTATCTTACTTTGCCAGATAAAGTTCGAAAGTATTTTATTCACCTTTTTGCAGGTGGAATCATTTACAAAAAGTGACAAGGAAGGATACACAAAACGATATAGTCCTTCGGCTTTTGAAAGAAGAACTCTACCAAATATTGAGAGATCTCTCCGTAGCCAATTATTAAAGATGCATTTAGCTTTATTTACCTAGGGGTGAAGTTTAAATGCTGTCTAGCTATTAGATCTTTTTGTAATATGAATACCTAAATAAGTTTAGTTGAATAAGTTTTCAATAAGGGCATCATTGCTATTATGTAAATACGTAATTTCACATTTGGATAAATTGAGTATCAACCCTGAAGCATCAGAGAATCTTTTAATTACATCTATCACATGTTGAACCTGATGTTTGTCTTTTAAGAACACGGTAGTGTAATCTGCTAGCTGGGCAATTTTGATTTATCTTCCAAAAGATATGCCTTTTAGATCAAAATCCTTCTCTATGCTTAATGATAATAATTTGGCAACCAAGAGGTATAAAACAGGGGATGCCCGACAGCCCTGCCGAACCCCTCTATTGATGCTAAATCTCCTCACGCCTATTGTCTATAAGCAGTGAGTCTTTATCAGGCTTGGGAATTAGGGACACCTTGTTTTATTGTAGCAGTTAACTCTCCATTGTTGATGCACTCATTAAACATAGCAAATAGGGGTTCCCTCTATTCCAGGGGCTTTACCCATATTGATTTTAATTCTTCGTCAATCAAAGGTGTTCTTTAATTATCTTAATAAAGTCGTCACAACTAACTTTGAGTTGTATAGACTTTTGCTAAACAAGGAAACAAAATCTTATATCTTTTTTGGTTCTTTGCAAACTGATCCATCAATAGTAAGAGCAGCTAAATCCTTTATTTTGTAGTTTATTTTTTCAAGAGAGAAAAAATAGCTTGAGGTTTTTTCAGCTTTCTCAAGCCATTTAGCTCTGGAGCTAACAAAGGCTGCCCTTGCCAAGTCCAAGTGGATTTGATGGATTTCTTTTGAATTTTAGATTTTTCAAATTCATCCTCTGATGTTAGGAAACCTTTTTTAATAGTGTGAATTAAGCTGATTCAACAATTTTACTTATTTCTGGTTTGTTAACTTTTTTTTTAATTCGGTACATTTGATAGCCAGGTTATGTACCTTCTTTTGAAAAATGTCTATTACTATTACTATATCCATTAAGAATGTTATCAAAAGTCTACATTTATCATATTTTAGGAGGGAATTATTGAACCCTGACTGCATTTCAAATTTAAAGCAATCAATTTGTGATCTGTGAAAGGGGCATATTGGTGGGAAATATCCTTTACATATTGTAAGATCAAAAATAGGTAAATTCTTGATTTTAAAGTGTACCTCTTGTTCAACCATGTAAAGGCTTTACTGTGTGTATTGAAGAACCTCCAAGCGTCTGTTAATAAAAGGTCGGTGCAAATAGATGTTATAATGTTGTGGGCCTGACATGCTTGGGGTTGTCTAGCAGGATATCTATTGTTTTGTTGCACGCTCCTACTGTGTGTTCCCTTTACTTTGTCTCCCTCTACCTGTCTCTCTCTCCAGGTCTGACATCAGTCACGTGATCTGGGCAGGCCTACTATAAAGCCAGGTGGAGGAAAGCACATGGCCCTCTCCATAGCCCTTGTTGACCCAGAGCTGTTTGTTGTCTTTATGTTATATTGTTTAGGGACGGAGGTCCGGAGTCCTGTTATCGTGGCTCAGTTTAGATTTTTGTTTGGTTTTGGTAGAGATTCACTGAATCCTACGGCCCATTGCGTGGTTGGTTCAGCGTCTCTCCGTCTTACGCTTTGTTTGCAGGATCTCCCGACCTCATTATGGTATGATATACCATAATGTTATACCATTATGGTATGTTATACCATAATGAGTGTCCCATCAGATATGGAACACTCAAACTAATCAATAACGATAGGATGTAATTGGCACTAACTTACATCATCAAAGTGTGAGGCGCAGGGGTACTGCAGGGGGTGCAGGGAGATGGGATGGAACGGAGAATTTAATGTATTTTAGTGAGGGGAAAAGCTCAATTGCACACTGTATAAAAGCAAAGCACAGGCGGAAACAGGTTTGTGTGCTAAAAGACACATTTTTAGCACACAAACGAACACAAACAAAGTGGATTCTGCCAATGTATAAAATAACGAAACCCGATTCAGCGTTTTTTTCGTCTGTTTGCAATGATTGGTAAAGGTACTATTTTCTTCATCCCCTCGCCGTAGATATACTGAATACGTAAACAGTCTCTCAACTCGTGCTAGCGAAGGGGCGCATGTATATAACAAACAGTGATTCGGTCTCGGAAGCTAACTACTGGATCATCTTCCTAATTCAAATAGTAAAATCAACACAAAGTTTACATTTTTATTTCCAAAAAATGCTGAATTGGGTTTTGTTATAACACTATTTTGCATTATCAAGTTTGAGGAGGAAGTATTGAAGATATCTCGCCAATATTTTGAGTTACATCATGGCAAGGTAACTACACAACCCAAACCTATACCAAACTATAATTTAGCTTTAAGTAACTGAGGAAGAACTTTAAACAAATGGATTGGATGCAATCAGATCTATCTTCTGAGAATCTAGAGACTTCATGCTAATTGCTCACACACAATACATCTCATTAAAGAATTTGTTTAAAAAATTGGAAATAGTCGCAGAAAGAGCGATCTGCCATGGCTGAGCCATCACATATGGAGCCTAATGAAAAAGCGACATTTTGCTCTGAAAACTGCATTGAAATCTGGTTTCAGACAAAGAAAAATTATATGGAAAACCATTAACCAATTGTTAAAGAAAGACTATAGGCCCACTGATAGAAAAGCCTTAGCATTGGACATATGTGGAAACTTAACTCATGAGCCTGATGCAATCTCTGCTGCTTTTAACAACTGTTTTATTGACTCAACAGAACAGCGCCTGGCACATCGTTTTGGAAACAGAACTAAGGAGACATTTGTTCCTAATCCACTTTACTGACTGTTTTAATGACAGGCGGGCTTCAGTGATGTCACTACCTGTGGTTAATTAGTAAAAGCACACCTGCCCTGGCATCGTGGCTCCTTCGGCGGGAGCTGAGGTCTGCTGTCTCCACTCTTTTGTTGCCACATGTTGTGAGTCAAACAAAAGCGTGGCATAGTGGATTACTTTGTTTTAGATTTCATTACCAACCAAAAAAAACAACCACAAAACTGAACAAACTGAACAAACTAAACCGACGCTTGAGCTGGTAGCTCGTGTTGGTAGAGAGGGCCACTGGGCAGGGAGTGCAAACTAGCCTTCAGGTAAGTGAACACGCTCTGGGGCTCTGCCAAGCTTACATACACACACTCAACGACACACGGTAGGTCCCACTTCCACGTAATTACAGCACATAGGGATAGTGTGTAGGGTAGGATGCTAGGTTTTCTATTCTATTTAAGTTACGAACGGGGAGAGGTTTTAGTCAAGATTAAAAGTTTAAAGTCCTAGACGCAGAGCTTAGCTGTTATGACGAGGGGCCTTTTCCCCTTGTTCGTAAACATGGGAACATGGGTACTTTGAGATAAATAAATAAATAAACAACTTAGATTATCAGTGATTGCAAACCGTTAAACAAACATAAGAAATGAAATACCTGTTCATTGTTGACACTTCAGCATCAATAGTTTTACCTCTGGGATGCCAGCATTTACGTACACATGCAATCCTCCGTCCTGGGAGAATAAAAGTCATTAATTACCTTCATTCAATTACTGTTGGTGAAAAGTAGAATTCACAGTGTTCTTTCTGGTCAACGTACCTCAACAAGTGTACTTGTGGTGACATGCCTCAGGTGCTTTTCTACAAATATTATTTAAAAAAAAAAAGGTGTATAGCATTATGGTGTTGCCAACCTAAAAAAAATACAGGCACTCAGCAATATAATCAATCAAATGAGATGAACCACTACATGCAGTTTAATACGGGTGGAGTAACAGATTTATACATTTATATGTACCTGTAGCTCAAAAGTGCCATCACTTTACATGTATTGTCCTGTCCATGTATTGGCCTGTACATATTGTAAACAAATGCCCTGTATTGCAACATGGTAGTTTTTGCTTGATGAAATGTAAGATATTGGAATACTGGAGAGCACCACTTAAGCAAATTGGTTCCATCCGGTTTGCTTTTTGGATATTCCGATTGTCAGTGGATTCGTGTCATTACTTTATTTATTATTTATTTATGCATTTCCTTCTCCCTCTAGGTTTCTAGATTTTCTAGAAACTTCACACCTCCCACTCGATCTTTCCATGGAAACACTGGGGAGATCGACAGCTTTAAAGGCAAACCTGGTGGTCCCAGTTCGGTGTTCTTAACCAAATTAAGACGTCTTAGTGACTTGACTCTCCATCTGTTCTTCAGCAGGTGGTAAGACAACCAGCTGCCTGACGTCCCTGTGAAGGATAGTGGCTTGGACCTTCTCTTTTTTTCCATTATTTTGTCACAGGAACACAGTAGCTTGGGAATATCCTAACATGGACATCCCTCACGACACCTTTGCTGTCTGGATTTGTACTGACGACTCTGCCAAGCTTGAATTGTCCCCTCAGCACATTTAGGTCGCCTAACCAGACAATGTCCCCCACAGTGACGTTTCTCTGTGCAGTGTGCCACTTGCTTCTTATAAATAAGTTAGGACCAGCGAGCTGACTCCAGCACCTCCAAAACTTGGTAACCTCTGACTGCATTGCTCAGAGTCTTTTGTTAGGGGTAGCTGGAAAAGGTTTTGAAATCCCCGCTTTGAGATGCTCGACCGAGTAGGAGCGTATTGGGTGTGACATAATAAGTACAGTCTTCCCGGCTCTGTACACTGGAGTCAATTGAGCGCTCATTTGCCAGGTTGGCTGCTATGTGAAGAGTTGTCTGGAACTCGGTGTAACTGAGCTCCGAGTCCTTTCCAAGACTCTGCAGTGCCGTCTTTACCACGCGTACAGCAGCTTCTGCAGCACAACTTCTGTGCGGAGAATTGGCCGGATGGATTTTCCACATCCACTCCGTTACTTTTTTTTGCTGCAGTCTCCTCCAGGGCTGCTCTGTTCAGGCCGTCCAAGAATCTGTACAGTTCCTCTAAGACTGGTTTTGCTCCAATGAAATCGGTGCCTAGATCTGACCAGATCTTTCTTGGACACCCTCTGATTGCTGTAAACCTTTGATAGGCCATCAGGAAACCTTCGGTTGATAGAGTGTTTACTAATTCTGTGTGAATGGCTCTGCTAGCCATGCAGCAAAAGACAACTCCCCAGGCTTTTAGTCTCACTCCTTTCTTGATGTCATCTTTTGCTTGGTAGGATCCGGAAAGGTCTACCGTTGTGAACTCGAATGGTGCAGCAGGTCCAGTTCTTTCTGGCGCCAAGTCACCCATTTGTTGACATTTCCTTGCTTTTGCTTTCCTGCAGACCATGCAGCCATCGACAACTTTTTGAGCAATCCTCCTTATGACCAACGCCTTCCTTCTCATCTTGAGCAAGATTCCGGCCACCCCGTCATGACTTCCATTGTGGGCCTCCTGAGCTAACAGTGTGGACACCCAGGCGTCATAGGGAAAGATGGGGACTTTAACTTGATATTTTTCGAAGATTTGCACTCGGCCACCGCAAACCAACACCCCAGAGTCTTGGTCTTTGAAGCCTACCAGATCTGAAGTGTATCAGGGTTTAGCTGGGCGTGGGCAGGTCAGTCAATTGGGAATGGCTGCAGACATAGTCACGCGCCTCTGTGATGACATACAGCATACAGTGTTTTCCGACAATTTATTTTCCACCATTCCACTCATTCGGGCAGTGCAACGACAGGGCATCTGTGGCCGTGGCACATGCAGAATCAACAGGCTCCAGGGAGCACAACTGAAACTGAAGAGTGAAAAGAAAAGAAGGAAGAGGAGTTTGCTCCTGTTGTCAGCAATGCTGAAAACATCACTGTCACACGTCGGTTAGGTAATTCAGTGATCCACATGGCCTCTTCCAGCGTTGGCCAGTCATACTGTAGCTGTAGGCTATCTGTTGAGGAGAATTTCCATTTGGGATTTAGCAGTGGCTGGATTGAATCAGTAAATTATTTTGACACTATCATTCAATAGCTTGCAAAAATAGATAGAAAGATCAAAGAAAACCAAAAAAAGAGAAAAACATTCTAAGGGTCCAGTCTGTGTGTATAGTTTTCATTTTATTTTATTCACTGGTTTGCTAAATACATATTTCTTCAGTTGAAAACTCAAACGCATGCTGTCCACCTGAGTGGACATGTTTTTTTAAAATGAAGTTACATTTTTGTTTTTTGAGTAAAAAATTCCTGACTGAGGTTGTCATATTAAAGTAGTAATTAAATTATGCAGTTTTTAACCAGCCCTTCTAAACCATCATAACAAGCCCATAGTATGCTGTAGCTAAAAGCCTATGCGCCACAACTACCTACTATTCACAACTGTATCATCCATTATTCCACCACATATGTGACCACAAGTAAACAAGACTGCATCTCAAAAGCAATCAGTGAACAATCACCACCTTCTATCAACCATTCCCCGTGCTTCCACTCGACAAGCATCATCATTCGATCCGCAAATAGACCCACAACCAATACAATAGACTATAGAAACGGACCACCCATCCCGCACACATGAACACTACACGAGTTCAATTATCGAGCCACGCAAACGGGCTACCGACCACCGTAGCACAACGCTAGCGGGAACCCAAACTGGTAGCAGCAGTGATGTTCGCCGGCAGGGAAACAGTCTCTCCAATGACTTAAAAGTTCAACATCTTACCGGTTGCCTCTCCGGACTTTGTAGATGTCTCAGTCCTGCACAGTTTTACCGCAGATCACAAACTGTTCAAACTTCTCGCATCATTTCGCGGTGTTTGTTTGTCCCTGTGACACTGCATGTTTCCTCTTAAGTGCGCCTGACAGCACCACTTAAACAAATTGATTCCATCCGGTTTGCTTTTTGGATATTCCGATTGTCAGTGGATTCTTGTCATTACTTTATTTATTATTTATTTATGTATTTCCTTCTCCCTCTAGGTTTCTAGATTTTCTAGAAACTCCGGTTTGACTTAACAGTGACTATATCATAAATATTGCAAGAAACTCCAGTTTGACTTCACAGTGACTATATCATAAATATTGCAAGAAACTCCAGTTTGACTTCACAGTGACTATATCATAAATATTGCAGTGACACAATTATTGTATCAGAATAGGATACAATGCACATTTGTCTACCCAGTTGGGCTAAAGTCACAATGCAGCTTCCCAGAGTCACACTGTAAACTTATAGTTGATACTGCAACATTGTTATAGAGTTCTGAGAATACACAAATGTTACCTATTTTGGCAAAACTCACAGTAATTGCACTGATAAGTCAAATGAAAAAAAAGCAAATATTTATTTGTTACTGTAATACAGTAAAATGTTCAGCTGACTGAAGTGACGCGGTGAAACAGATCAGTCTGCATCCCGCCTCGGATCCTGATCAGGCCAGAACACCTTAGCTACAGCGCATGCGATGTTCTCCCTGGCCAAGCTGCGGGGGAAAAAGCACCTGCCGTGGCCTGGTCCTGGTCAGGTTGAACCCTGCCTGGTCCTGGCCGGGTTGAACCCTGTCTGGTCCTGGCCGGGTTGAACCCTGCCTGGTCCTGGTCGGGTTGAACCCTGCCTGGTTGAACCCTGCCTGGTCCTGGCCGGGTTGAACCCTGTCTGGTCCTGGCCGGGTTGAACCCTGCCTGGTCCTGGTCGGGTTGAACCCTGCCTGGTTGAACCCTGCCTGGTCCTGGCCGGGTTGAACCCTGTCTGGTCCTGGCCAGGTTGAACCCTGTCTGGTCCTGGTCGGGTTGAACCCTGCCTGGTCCTGGTCGGGTTGAACCCTGCCTGGTCCTGGTCAGGTTGAATCTGACCTGCATAGTTAAATTCTTTGAGTATACAATGGAGAAAAAACGAATCTATTTGACAACAACGCACTGCAACTTAAGAAAACACATGGCATGTTTGGTGTAATTGCAGCACGTTTCTGTAATGCGTTGTGTTGTCTGAATTTGCAGCGCATTTCCTTAGTTTACTTGTGTTTTGTCTATTTGCATGTGTTTTCTTAAGTTGCAGTGCGTTGTTGTCAAATAGATGAAGATGTTTTCTTAATTTACTTGTGTTTTGTCTATTTGCATGTGTTGTCTTAAGTTGCAGTGCAGTAATTAGCACTCTTCATTGTGTGATTTGTTCATTCGTTTTTTTGACTTGGCACAATAGTTAAATGTGAGATGCTGTTCTAACTGTTTGAGCACTGTGAGACTGTCTATTAATAAAACAGTTTATTACACTTTTTATTCTGGTCCTACAGTATAATGGTCCTACAGTGGCTGTGTTTACTCCATTAGATGAGGCAGGCATATAACAATGGCCCAAAAAAATATATATATTTCGATCTTGGAATCAAACAACTCATCTAAATCTGGTTAAGACAGGCAAGTGCCAATTTACAGATATTTCAGTGTATCCCTTTAAGTATATCCACTGACCTTGGTAACCAAATATGTGAACAATATGATCAAGAAAATGGAGTTTGCCCTCCAAATCTCAAGAGGGGTCTATTCAACAGCCGCAGTGGACAACATCGACCACAATCCAAGCACCACGATTCGTTCCATGGAACTGGGGCATCTCTGTTATAGAACCAAAACACGTTGGACGTGTCGGACACTGAATTGAGAAGTTCCAGAAGTATGCCAACTTCCAGTAATGCTTACAAAGAAACTGGCTTCACTTCCAGCATCGTACACAACTGTGGCTCCTGTTTCACTCAACAGGCAATATCCACCTGTCCCAATATTGTCTGATGCATCTGACAATGGGAATAGCCAACACACAGCTGGGTCAATGGAAAAGGATAAGAGGTGGGTTGAAAACGTATTCTATTCTTATTAAGATAATCTCAGATAAGAGTGTGTGCTTGTTGTTAATTGATTAGATACAACACTTTTATAACCGTGAATATCATGCAAGCCAGGAACATTGTGTCTCTGAAAGCCCTTAACAGTGCTTTTACCCTATTTCAGAGACCAAGCTACATCTGTGGCAATGATGAATATTGTGAAGGGGGCTGTTGACATCCTGAACCCACATCCTTGACCCAAGCCAAGTACCCGTCATTGCAGTGGCTCAGCCTCTCTTCACAATAGAAAAACATCAACTCATGGTGAAGACAATTTTGTCATAATGTTTAGAGGTCTGCACATTTAGATGGCATCACTAAAGCTGCTTGGGAATGTGACACACGCTCGTCATGCTCACCAGATAAGTGCATTGTATTCTCAAGGAGGCTTGTTCACAGTACATTGCAACACAGCAGCAAAAAGGCCATCAGTTAACCAATCAAAAGAAACAACCCTTTTCAGTAAATCCTCAACAAGAGGCAAGTCAATAGAAAACCGTAAGGTAGCGTGGCCGAAAAAGGATTGCCATCTTTTCTCAAGGCTTTACATTTCCTCACAAATTAGAGATGGAGACTTGGATGAGTTTTTCAGATATGAGAATCAAGAATATTCACCAGCGCCATCTCAAAATGGGGAGCTCAGAGCCGGAACAAAGTATCCACTTGTGAAGTGTTTAGAGGACTTGATGAGGAAGGTGAAGGCGCATACAATCCCAGAAGCAGAGTAGAAGTCATTATCCTTGATGCAGCAGCAGTGGTCAACATGGTGAGACCCGGCGGGGCATTTGAAGACCATGTAAAAATGCACATTTTTCTACCATTTCTACCATATCTACACTCTCAACTTCTGTAAGACAAGTTGATATTGTTTGGGATGAATATCTACCTGACAGTCTGAAAGCAGGAACAAGAAAGAAGAGGGGGAACGGCCTACGAAGAAGAGTAGAGCAAAACTGCTCAATCCCTCAAAATTGGGGTGAATTCCTTCGGATAGATGAGAACAAGACGGGGCTTTTTTCCATCCTCGCAAATGCAAGTGACGGAGACGAAAATGACGAAACAAGTCATCAGCACTCATCATTCAGACGATATTTGTATGCAGTTCCAAGACGTTTCAAAATTAGCACCATGCAGTCATGAGGAGGCCAGATACCCGCATCATACTTCACATCATATCTTGAAGATGCACTGAAACAGGGCTACAAGAGTTTTCTGAGCAGAACAGTTGATACAGATGTGTCTTGCCTGTTGCATCAGCTCATCGCCTTACATTTGCCAGAGTTGTGGGTTGCCTTTGGCACAGGAAAAGACTTTTGTCAACATTGCTGCACATAAAATCGCAAGGATGCCAGACAGTCAGTTCTGCTTTCACCATGTCCCAGGCATTCACTGGATGTGACACTGCATCATTCTATGCAGGAGTAAGGAAACAAACAGCATTGGAAACATGGAAGCACACGAGGAAAGCTTTTATTGAAATGAAAGCAAACCCTGATTTCATTGATATACGGCAACAGGCACTTGAACAATTTGTAATTGACTTGTATGACTGGACCAGCAATGAGACATGTATTGAGCAAGTCAGAAAGAAACTCCTCACCAAGAGTGGCAGATCAATTGCAGACTTGATAAGAGCGTCTTCCTGCCACAAAAGCAGCACTAACACAATGTATAAAATGTGCCTGTTTAACAGGCAGAGCAATGGGTACGTGTAATTGTTTTAATTAACTTACAAAAGTACAAAAATAAAACCTATACAGTGGTACAGTTATAATACAGTGTAATACATTTGTGATGGAAATCTCCCAGGGCTTCCCTCCCATGGTCAATATGGGTGGAAGAGAAATACCAGTGGGTGGGATGTACTTGGGACAACACTTCCAGACGCAAGCAAGGCATGCAGAGAGCTAGTGCAATGCAACTGCAAGGATGCATCTGCAAGGATGCAAGAGGCACTGCAGAGTCCCCTTGCAAGGAGTCGCTACAATGCACTGCTCTGTGTGGCTGTGGTGGACACTGTGGACCATGAGAAATTATCATACAATTGATCTGAACTGATACTATACATATGTATTGGATTTTATATTGACTGTTGGCCCATTTCTAGCGGGTACGATCCCGTAGCCAAATGTCATGCTTTTATCATAAATTGCAAGATGGGAGGCCTTAGCCGCTCTACTGTAAATGGGGCTAGGCAATAACTTAATTTGTCCTAAGCAGGCCTTAAAAAAAGGAAGTCTTGTTGATTGCCTCTCACACCCTTGTTATAGTTCATTACCAAACATAGCAGTGGCACCATTTGTTGAGCTAATGGCATTTATCAGGATACAACGGTAACCGGGACTTCAGCAAATCATTGTCAGTACTTCCTTTTTGTGCTGCTGACATACAGGACTCTATACTAATAACTTTAGAAAAGCGTTGAAAATATGATTTGTACACGGTCACAGGTAATTATACTGTAAGCGACTGTTGCAAGCATTCAGAGTCGATGGTGTGAGTACCTGTACCTGTTCGCTCTGTTCTGTCTGTTCACCAGACGGTTTTGAAATGTTGCAGTGGAATTACTTCTGGCATTGACATCGTCTACTCTACTCCATCATCACACTTGTTTGTTGTAATTTGCATCTCATTACACATAATCTTGGATCCCCTGAGCCAGAAACCATGAACGGCGAGGGGCGGTGTTAGGCCATTTCCTGTTTCGTTACGGAGATATTCTATCTTCACACAGATTTTAGCTCGTCTGCCATGATTTGTGAGAGTACATTACACAAAACTCCATAACACGCCTTCACCCAGCAGATGCTCATTTGCCATGTTTTATGAGGCCCATCCCACAATACCTCATCTACATGAATAAAGAAATAATGAAGAGATTGCAAAAGCGAGCATCACGCTCACAGGCTTTTCTAGTCACACTGGCGAGGCCTTGCTCGCTCGGCTTAAACCCAGAGCTTTGGGTGCCCTGGTGCTTGGTGCCCGGGACCAGGAAGCCCACACTTCGCCCACAGCCTTATCCCCCAGTTAATCACAGTCAGGCCCAGGACCGCTATGCCATGAGCACACATGCAAGGACCACGGCTGTTTTCCATCTATGGGAGAAAGAGAAAAATTGTTGGTGGGAAGATAGGGTTTAGGGGGGTGGTCATGGACTTGGATGCATCTGTTTCTTGGCAAGTCAAGATGTGTGTGTGTGTGTGTGTGTGTAAGGCTGCTGAACAGATACACTCAAGCATTAGTGGTTAACCAAGTACTAATGAGGGGAAAAGTAAACCATTTGGCTCAGATTAATCCACTTAGCGTACAATGTCCTTATGACTCAAGGAAGGGTGGCCAGAGTTTGCGTGTATATATAAAACGCATGGCTCGGCTTTAGAGAGTTCACTCTATACATGCACACCTTTCATATGGCTTAAGGTCTGGGGGGCACTGAATTTAACCCATCTCTGGTGGAGACCCAGCATGGGCCTATTCCACCTCAACATGTGAAAGTCCTGGGAAATGAGAGAGAGAGAGAGAGGCGAGTCCCGCTCCCATGTGTCAACTGCTGCCTGGTTCTCAGGTGTGCAGATCCCAGGTCAAACCAAGACCAGGCGGTCACCAGGGGCCCACGCGCCAGGCAGGAGAGTGAATCATAATGGAGGGGGGGGAGGGTCCTGATGAAATGGATGGGAAAAAAATGAAAAAATAAGTAACAAGAAAGAGCCGAGGGAGAGGAGGAGTTGAAATGAGAAAGCGAGCCATGCTGAAACAATTCTGCTCAAATCATCCACATGTGTCCTCCAGAGCCTTGTTATCCCATAAAGGAACTTTATTGAGGCAACAAAGTGTTTTGGAACTCTGCAAAAACATTAAGGGGGCCTGGGCTGTCTCGGCTCGGGGCCAAGTGTAGTCGGACCCCGCTAGGGACTAATGAATGGAGGGGGCCCCTGGCCTAACCCTCACCAACCCTCCCACTGCTTACTGCTCACTGGTGGGCTGGTCTGCTGGAATGATCACATGATCATCTCATTAGTAACAGAGGAATCAACGCCAGTAAAATGAAGATGACAAAGGCTTGATGCATTTTTAATGTCTAATGAAATTATTTTGGAAGCGATAAAGGCTACATCAAGGTGTTTTGATAAGGACATGAGAATCATGGGATGAAAAATGTTGAATTTGTTTGTATAGCTCTTCATCACATTTAGCCTCAAGGGACGTCACAGGTCCATATTTGACACCCCATAATCTTCAAAGGGGCAAGGGAAAAACTCTCCCAAATCAAATGGTTCAAATAAGCCATATAATATAATTGTAATATAATATATTATATTACAATTCTTTTTCATTTTTTTTATAAATGATGAATTGGATAAAACGATGCATTATCCAATTCATCATTTATAATGTAAGTGCATCATTAATTAGCTTCTGTTACAGCAGACAGGATTTATGAATGAAGGAATTTCCTCATGAAATATGTGTAACGTGTAGTTTAGTGGGGTCGCTATGGGTGTAACCTATAGGCTGTGGTACACTTTGTTGTGTAAAGAATTTCACCCCAGTTCCTGCTTTGGAGCAAGTGGAATGAGAACAGGGGGGGAAAAGTTATTTTAACATCATGGAACTCTGAAACCCCCCCTTCTTCTTCTTCAGAGGACTGACTGGAGCGAGGGTCACGGCGGTAAACCACTACACCCACGGGAGGAGATATGGGACTCATTAAGAGGCTGGAAATGAGACTAAACCAAAGATCTACCAACAGATTGAGTTGTATTAGCCCTTACCGCTGAGAACAGCTTATTCAGCACAAACCACATTGGCAACCGCCATAAAACCCAGGGAAGGATTGGGGCGGGGCAGAGGGGTGGGGGTTACCACAAGCTGGGAAATACAAGTTTGTGTTACTTAAAAAATGATAAAATCCCAGTCCTGTGCCAAGTTGAGGTTAGACCGATGCGCGTGTTTGTACAGAGACATGTGTAAGCAACTCCGTGGCCTTTGTGTTGCAGGCCTGGATAGAGAGAGGCCTTTTAGATGTACTTTTAGGTTATTTTTTGACATATGCGTTTAATACCTCGCAGAGGAAATGGCAACTTGGCCGCGTTGGGCTTTGCATCTATGGCCCTTGTGCCGCCGCACATGCAGTGAATCATCGGCCTTCAGATCACAAACCAAGATAGCCGCAACTCCTTTCTGTCTCCAGGGAGACTTTTTCGGTATCCCGTTACAAAGATCTTTAATATGGTGTGTGTGTGTATGTGGGGGGGGGGGATACAAATCAAGCACAAGCTGGAAGATGAAAGTGAGCAGCCACTCGCTCCCATTCCTGCCTTGATTGTACCTAAAGTGAAACCACATGATCTCGTTTTCTTCCCACAAAAGGCAGACGAGCGGGATGGGAGACTCATAACTCATCCACGGTCCAGGACTGTTGGATGGACTTTTTGTTATCATAAATGTCTATTTTTTGTTTTGCATGAATCCAATTATTTCATCTCCGAAAGTCAGTCAAGAAGCAAAAACAAAAGGACAAAAAGTTTGTTTTCTATGTTAGGCACTTTAATTGATCATCACTATTTCACAAACACAAAAGGTTTTTTTTTTTTAAAGAAAAAAAAAAGACAGATTGGCTTAGATTATAGTAAATGGTCACGAGTCGTTATTTTTGTAAAGGAGATAAAACTTTAGCAATAACCAACAACTTCTAGAGAAAAAAAAGAATAATTTGCAAGTACCATTACCATTTAAATAGATTTGTTTTTGCTAAAAGGTATCAGAACAACAACCGTTGATGAATTGGACTTAACAGAGCATGTTAGCTTTGAGAAGAAGACATTGGAGTGCTTGACATTGGTAAACCTAGAAAAGGTAGCCATCCACAGAAACAAAGAAACCCATTTCACACTCATTAAATAGCTTCTTAAAGTAAAAGGTTAACCTCGGAGTGTGTGCCATTCTACTCCAGACCAGCTGAATATCATCTATATCATCACATAGTGTAGAGTAATCAAAGTAGTACAAAGCTATGAAAAATATATATCAGTGTAAAGAGACTAGCTCAACAATCATAACACCACGACACCAAATCATGACAGGTCACAAGAGAGCTGGCTCAGGGGTGCACAACAGTTGTTTTAAGAAACATGGGAATTAATTTCTTGGGTTGGATAAAGGTTTACAGTTTACACTTCTGCGATTGAAGTGGGGGATTTTCAATAAGATTTTGCAATGCTGTAAACAGCATAGAAGATCAGCTTTTACTATACTTTTATAACAATATAGTATATTCCAACTACCCCTTTAATGGGTACGACTTAAATGTTTGCGATTCTAAATCAATTGGTCAAATAATCTTCATGTTACGACCAAACATGCAAATGTTTTTCTTAGAACAACGGCTGCCCAACCCCGAGCCACTTTTATTAATTTCCTATTGACTTGGCCTGCCAAGTCCTACCACTAGAGGGCACTCTTGTTTCATCTAAAAGGAGGACGCACCACAGCAAACTGTAGCACACAGCAAATGGGATCTGCTCGTCACAACTCAGCAGGAAGCGGCTTCCCCGTTTCCCATTCAGACACCCAACGACTCGTATGCAGGACTCCACTCACACCGTTGTTACATTAGTGTACTGTGTTGTTAATGCTTATCATGAAACCAAACGCTAGAAATCCAACCACAGGGACAGGAGCCCAACAGAGGATGTCCAACTGCCAGTACCCAGCCATGTCACGTGCCATACAAACTAAATATAGCATGCAAGAGGCATCCGTTGCCACTCATTAGAGCCAATATCATCACTGGTGAAACAACAGCGTGTTGCAATTATCGTTTCTACCCCCGAGGTCGTGTTTCACTTGATTTCATTGTTTGGTTACTTACTTAAAGGAATAGCTACACCTAAAACCCATCTACAAATGAATGTTATGTATCAAAAAATAAATAACTTGAGACAGTTGCATTCCTATACCAACAAACGCTGTCCTACTTGAGCCGACTCTTAATTTTATGGAAGAGTTCATTATTGGATATGAAAAATGTGCGTGTTCACCTCTAGTACTAGAGTGGTACAGAAGTGTCATTGAAATCGTAGGAAGCAGAGGTGTCGGCATCTAAAATGATCCGCCGAGTAGACGCTGTACAGTGTGTGAGGGCCCAGTGAATCAGACGTATGCGTTTATGTGAATCAGAATACGATCTGTGCTTCTTATACAGTCACTTTACACTTCAGCTGGATGGTTCAACAGTTCACAATCTGAACACAGAAAAGGTTTCCCAGAATCACCAAAATCCAAGCAGTTTGCACGTTTAGTTAGTAGAAGTAGACAGTAGTAGCACAGGCAGCAGAACAGCACCTTGCATGGAGATAAAAGGCCCTGATAACCGATGGTGCATCGATTCAAAATGATTTGATGATTCACAGACGGATCCTCACAACAGAAGGTGTACGAGTGCTCCATGCACCCATCCCATGGACTACAAATCAAATGTACAACCTGTGTACATATTTAGGCAATTACAGAGTGGCCCGTTCACACGCACACACACGCACGCACGCACACGCACACACACACACACACGCACACACACGATCTGGTGGTGTTGTTTCTCTGTGGGCGGGTCACCTCAGCACACAAACTCCTGCCTCATGCGGATGATCTGGAGCAGGGCTGCCTGGACATCCTCATCCATGTGGCCCTAGGAGATCCACAAAAATGACACAGTTCATTCATCGGGCCAGTCATCATTCACAGCCACGGGTGCTGCTGTGCAATGCCTGTTCTCTCCAAGACATGTCGCAGCTTAAAGTAAACACTGTAGAGTCTTGATTGGTGTGTCAACTAGGATTAAGGTTTTGCCAAATTGAAAAAAACAAAACAAAAGGATGCTATTTTAACAGAAAACAAAATCAACAACAGAAAATAAGTATGTGACATATGTGACATATTTACAATTTCAATTCATGGCAAAACTATCCACGGTGTTCTCTAGATAGAACATTTAAAATGGATCACTTTAGGTATTAGTTTAGTGATGGTTAAGTTTAAGTGTAATATAAAGGACGGTTATTAGGCTACGTTTAGGTGTTGAGGTGAGGTGTTTGGTGTGGTTAAGCTCAGGGTAGGGATCCGGATTATGTTGTGGATTATGCGACGAGGAGGGCCAGCTCACCTGTGCCGCACTGAGGAGGTGAGTCCGATAGATGGACACCACTTCCCTGTGTTGCCTCTCAGCATCCTTGGCCAGGAAGAAGAGAGAGACACACGAGACAAGAGGACGAGGACATAGAGGGAGGGGGGGGGGAAGAGATGTTATTCAGTTAACACTATTGTGCTGGCCAACACAGCACTCAAATAGACTCTGTCTCTTGGCATATCGCTCAGCTCCAGCTGTGTCTCTTGGAGAGATCAGGGCCTCATTCACTAAGATAACAAACATCTCATAGAAAAGACCAGAGGGAATACACTTCTCATCTTGGCAGTAAACACTATCCATTATTACCCCACCCCCAATTCATTTTGGCCCATCTGGATACAGGACTATGATGCGCTGGTTTAAAACACTCCAAACCGTGACATGACAGTAGACACATTTCTTCTGTACACTGCTTTGAGAAACAAAGCTGAAGAGTCCTGACACTCTGATGAATCAGAAAACTCAACAACTCATGCATGTAAAAAAGAAAGGAAAGTAGTCCTCTTTGTGGCTGTGACAGATGTTATGATGGGGGGGTGGGGGGGGGGGGCACCATGTTTTGGCCACCGTGTAATAATGATTCGATGGTGGTCCACTTACAGCCAGCTGCTGCTGCAGGCTCTTGATTTGGCCTTGGAG
>OOFB01018497.1:22955-36175 GCA_900323305.1 Trachyrincus murrayi | reverse complement strand
GTGTTGTGAGGGATGATGGTTCCATGTTGTTAGGGATGATGGTTCTGTGTTGTTAGGGATGATGGTTCTGTGTTGTGAGGGATGCGGTTCCGTGTTGTGAGGGATGACGGTTCTGTGCTGTTAGGGATGATGGTTCTCTGTTGTTAGGGATGGTTCCGTGTTAGGAGGGATGGTTCCGTGTTGTGAGGGATGGTTCCGTGTTGTTATGGACGATGGTTCCGTGTTGTTATGGATGATGGTTCCGTGTTGTTATGGATGATGGTTCTGTGTTGTCTTTCTCCAGCACTGGGTGAAGTATGCTTAATACACGCATGTTAACACGCTTCCTGAAGACTACTTTTAGAATGACATCGAACCATGGACGCCGTCTGGCTGTGATGGAATGACCCAACTGGCACAGCAACGCTGTGTTTATAGAAAGCTTAGTGCAGTAGACGACAGCGTCCATTCCTCCGTATCCCTGGCATTTGTCTCCTACGTGTCACAAGTTTCATGGCAAGACAGACTCTTTAAACAAACTACCTCGTCATGCGTTCACATTCATAAGGACGTACGACCAAGCGTCAGAATGAGGGCTATGTGTGATACGTTTAGATTACAACAAACAGGAAGGAGGAGGCGAGGTTGGGGGTAACAGATCCCCAGAACTTTCTAGCCCAGTCACCAATGTTAAAGAGCGGTATAGTCCAGTGAGACTGTTGTCATGGCCCTGGCCGAAATTCTAAATGTAGCTCATTGGGTGGCTGAATGATTCTCCAGGAATCCAAAACAGGTGCCTGAGCTTGAGAATCGTCCAGCTCCGGGCAGTCATATGGTCCAGGCTCTAACTCCGAACTGACCATCTAATGTTCTTGTTGAGAATCCGTTTACACTACATTCCACCAGCAATGCTTTGATACTGCCATGTAATGTAGGCCTAGCTTTGGACGTCACTGCGAAAACGCTGAACATTAAGAGGCATGGTCGCTCTTCGGGAAGTTAAATACGTGTGGGATCTGTAGAGGGGCTCATCAATGTGTCGTTGATAATAATCATTTCTATTTAAAAGCGCCTATCTCAGACTCAAGGACACCGTAGGCCTATACTAAGCTTATATGCTTAGGCCTATAGGCCTGCGTTATTTTTCAGATATATTAATATGAATTGGATGCATATCGATTTCTTAATAGTTACATTTGAATACATAGATGTGGAATAGGCTACAGGGGCCTTTTTCACAATAGGTGTGTAGAAGTGGACTCTCACCTGATACTTCTACAAAACCGTCTTTAGTTTTGACGTTAAGTTCCTCTGGCTTGAAACTGTGCACGTTTACGCAGACCTTCCACGGCTCACCCCCGGTGGTCGTAGGGGAGCTCCGCGAGGGTTCACTGAAGCGTGTGGTGTAGACTGTCGGACCCCCCGTGGAAGGACGTTGGGAAAAGCCGGGGCGTAAAGTGGTGCTGAACGGCGAAGTGCTGAGACGTGTGCTGAGCCGGCCTGGTCGAGCCCATCCCGGCCAGTCCATCGCCAGGTCGTCGGGGAACGGAGTCATCCCAAAGTCATCCTCCATGAAGCGATCTCTGAACGGAGATTGCTCTCTAAATGGTGATTCCCCAAACGGATCCCGGGGCATCCTCTGTCGGCTCCCCAGCGTGTAGAAGTCTCCCTCTGCCATTCCCAGCTGTAAGGAGTGCACCAAAAAGCCAAATCCAAAAGTTTTAGCACGTTGTTTTGAACAATAGAATAGGCCTTGGCTATATAAATGTCTACTTCGGCATATATAGTCGGTCTAATCCGAGAAAAAAACAACCTGACTCTATCTGTGAAGTACTGCGCATACCGTTACGCAACTTCGCAATGACTTGTTTGCGCCAACTACAAACACGTGATCGGTAGCTTACCGTTTAAAACTTCGCTTGCAATCGACTTTCTTCTTCTGAGCGACTTTTTATAAGTTTGGTCGACAGGTGTCCAGAAAGTGCTGGTTGGAACTGCAACACACCAGGCTCAACAGCTGACCAAAGACCCTCCCCCCCCTCACCAAATTTAGCCTTTCGTGACTTGTCACTCACACACGAAGTTATATGTGTTGAACAAACCCCTCCCTCTTCGTGATTCATTGGCTTTTTAAATAGAGAACACGCATGCATGGCCACCCATGGGGCCAGCCTGGTCAAACCAAGTGCACTGATGTCACGACACGGATACGACTTTATGTTTGCCTGTTTGGACTCTGCTCAGATTACAGCACAAAACGGTTTCTCAGGCCCAAATTCAGCAAAGGTTGGTTGTCAACAGTTAAGGAGTCCCCAAGAATGACCACAAAAAGGACTGCCAGTGCCTGCAATATTGTTTTGTTTATTTTTTTTTACAACATGACCATATAGCTTACAGTTTATTCTAGACATAAAAGGTAGATTTGATTTCACAGGGTTATGGCAGGGACAATTGATTTTCAGGTGACACATTGTTATATGAACTCAAATTCATACAGCCACTGTAAAATGGGTCAGTAGGAAAATCATATCTGGTGCAATATGTTTTTTTATATGGGTAGTAATGGAGTAGGCTATGCGTTATTAACACCAAAACACCAATTCACTATCAGGCTACTATGACATTCTTAGAGCATTTTTGAAGAGGAACAACAAAAATACAAACAAAAAGTTGTAAAGTAATAAAAAATGTCATCACAAAGACAAAGAGTTGATATACAGCCCGCAGATCTGACTCAGCATATTTGCCAATGCATAGCCACAAACCATGAAACTTGACAATAGTCATGATTAAGTAACCATGTAGATACAAGACCCATCTTATTCGATACACTTATATTTGTTAGATTTAGGGATGCAGAATACCATTTTTTTTCGGACAGAGTACCAAGTACTCACCTTTGGGTACTTGCCGATACTGTGTACTGATAAGAGTACTTTAAATAATAAATGCAATTTTCAGTTACCACAATAGCAAGAGTGCTGATTTTGAATAACACGTTAGATGTAAAACAAAAACATCTAAGTATAGTAAAGAAATTTAATCCAGCAGTCAAAAAATAACACTCAAATTGAAGCCACAAAATAAAATTACAGAAAACATTAAATACGTAACTAAAGAACATTCAACTTAAACTTATGGAAATTATATTTCCATAATAAAGTTCAGAGCTCACAATGTAATTCTGCATATTTAAAGTATTCACCAATAATCCCCCCCCATGGCCGCCTACATTCCCCCCGGAACACCCCTACAAACGCGGAATGGTAGTGCCGGTGAAGAATAATAAGGATGTACTGGTAACTTGCTATCCCGAACAGAGTGTGTATTTAATTTGAACATATCTCATTTAATGCAGATTAATGTACCAACAAAGAAATGCAAAAAAGGTAAATTAATCAATGTGTCGTAATGTGTACAATATAATGACAGAAAAGTACCAGTAAAACAGCAGTGTTACAGTAATGGCACAGTATGATTAAATGTCCAGAAAACAACCACGCATGATACGTTTGCTGGCGTTGGTGAATTTACAGCGACACCGGCTGAACAGAACCGAAACATTGTACCTTCTGCTGTCCAGACGCAGCGCCATGGCTAGGCTACGTGAGAAGATAGGCACTGTTTAGATACGTTAAAAGACAAGTCAAGTTGTGAACTATGTGTAACCGGGTTGACTGCATGACATATTGTTGAAAACAGTTATGCTTCGGAGCTACCTAGCTAATTGTGTATTTAGAAATGTCTTTAATTCTGGAACAGAACTCTGAGGTTTCAAATAGGCGTTACATATGGATTGGTTGGGGTCCCGGCACCTGATGCACTCGCATCGTAAACATTCACATCGTGGACCGAATCGGTGAATCGTTACATCCCTAATAGACCGACATGACACACACACACGTTCAACAGACACACAGCAGCCTACACATCGAGCGAGGGTTGCATAGAAAGATTGACGACTACCAAGACACACAAAGTTACAAATGGTACAAATGTAGGCCTATGTAGGGCTATGTGCTTCAGGAGGTCTCGCCGTTCACCGTAATGTGTGCAAAATCAAAAGATGAGGTATGTGTTGTATTTCTCAGTGTGTAGACCATAAAGAAATACAGCAAATTAACAGTTGTTTCAACCAATGAGTCATAAACATTTGTATATAAAAAATAAAAAAAAGCAACCAAATAAACAGCTTAAATAAAAATATACAGTGAGCAAACTAGTATGTCAAACGAAACATTCCAAGCGACAATATAAAAACGCAACTTTAAAATACGAGATACTCCAAGTAGAGTAGTAGACACGATACGTAACCTGCTCACACAGTGCTGTGAAATATGTTCTGAGATATTTTGGGTTTTTTTTCCAGCAGAGGAAAACACTCACTCACTCCCCTGTGCAGGTTTTTGGATGGCGTCCTATCATATTACCCAGGGCTGACATTTCAATTGCTTTTCCACTTGATCAGAAGATAAATGAACCTGGCCTTTCAGCTGACAGGCTGTTTGCTTGCCGTCCGGGCTACCTCTTCCTTCCATTTTTCAGTGTTTCTTTCATTCTTTGTGTTGAAGTGCGGAGACCAAAGCAATAAACCTTTCCTTATACCCGATAACGGTCCCTCTACCGCCGTATGAAAACACATGGATCAAATGGCAGCACCACTAGAGAATCAATCGTTGAAAACGGTCCGCATGTGATAGCAAACTTGTGGGCCAATCAACCTTTTGTATACAGGGACACCGTTCTGTACACAGCTTGTACGATCTCGGCATGAGCATATTTTGAGTCCAAGAAGTTACATTTCCATTACACTCAGGGTTAGGGTATTCACCCCTCTCAATGCATTTTAAAATAAATTAGCTTATCAACAATATTAAATAACTATAGATTGACGATTTGACAGCACCTGACACTACTTGACATACCATGTCGTACACTTCTCAGGGAGCGTCTCTGAGTCCAGATGAGACAGCATGAGAAGGGAGGGAGGAAACAACAGTGAATCAAAAGAAAGTGAAAGTGACATTCAGTCTCCCACGTTGATATGGACGCTGCCCTCGAGGGGCGTGTCACTTGTTCAAACGTCAAGCTGATGCAGAGACGCACGTAGCCGATACCATTCCAGATCTACAATCCCAACTTTCGACGCAAATGCAACGCAAATAAAAACTTTGTCGACGCCAGCCTCTCGTCTGGCTCCGAAACGCTATCGCCTGGTTTTGCTGCTTTTCTTCAACCTTACGTAACTGGGACTCCTGCTGCGACTGCTCCGAGTCCCGAAGATGGAGTTCCAGGAGGAGCTGCGGCTGTTGCTCCTGTAGCTGTGGCCGGAGGTCCGACTGCGACTGCGGCTCCGCGTGAAGATACTGCTCCACGACGACACGCTGGTGGAGCGGCAGCTGGACGACGGACTGGGCCGGAAGTAGGGAATGGGTCTCTTCCTGGCGCTGCGGGGAAGGTCGACCAGAGGAGTTTAACATGGGGCACGCTAACGTGGTAGACAGACAGGCAGGCAGACAGATAGCTCGATCGATCAGTCGATGGGTACTTAATTCATCCCAGAGGGGAGAACTTGGTCATGACAGGACAGCAGTAAAACCAAATATCCATATAAAAAGACGATATAAAAAGTATGACTATAAATTATGCTGTGTGAGAAGCTGAGAAGGAGAAGATTTTACCTTGTGATTCTCCGAGCTTCCAGGTGGCTTGGCGAGTCTCTCCTCCTCTTCCTCATGGGGGAGTAGGACTTCCTCCTGCTCTTCCTCCTCCCCCCCGTCTTATGCCTTCGCTTCGCGTCTTTCTCCTTGTAGCTGGACGACCGCTTCCTGTCTCGGGGTCTTGAGAGGTAGAGAGGACAAGACAAGAGTGAGCACTGTTGTCTCGGCAGAACCAATAGGTACAAACCGATGAGGGTGATGGAAAGCATGCTGACGAATGGTTCCTGGCTAAGCATTACCTGTCTGGGCTGTATCTAGAGTAGCTGTCTCTGGAGCTGCTGCTGGCCACGCTGCCCCTCCGCTTACGATCGTCCGAGTAGCTTGGTGAACGTGAGTACGAGCTGACAACAAGATACAAGACAATCAAGACAATCAATGGCCTCAAATCATGAACAATCGTCATGGACTTCAGGGCCAAATTATGGACTTCAGGTCAAGTCAGTGACCTTTTTAAAGGTACAATATGCTAACTGTTTTAGTTTGAAATGTGCTCTAAATCACATGAAAAGACACAAACTTTAAGGTTACAGGGATCTAGTGGAATAGCTCCGACTGCAGCAGCGTAGAGAAATCTCATGTTACATTTTTTTTGCGAGCCTCGCTTTTTGAGGGTGGGTCAGGGTTTTGGAGAGAGTAGGGAAATCTTGCATATTGTACCTTTAACAAACTACGTAACTAACTAATTCAACATTCAGATACAGGTCATTAATGAGCAGATAGGGGTGCTCAAGGACGCTTACAGGTTAGGCTGTGGGAGGACATTGGGGGGGGATCGATCTTTCGGCCTGGGAGTCAAGCACCTTAACCTATCCTGCCCCTATATCACATATATAATCACGTATATATGCAGAGAGCCGTACCTGCAAGATGACAGCGAGCGGCCCCGGGACGAGTGTCCTGAATGTCTGGAGCTCCCACAGGAAGAGCTCCTGCTCGGGCTCCGGCTGACAGACCGCTCTCTCCGCCTCCTGCGAGAAGAGCGGCGCGTCTTCAGCGTAGAACGCCTCCTCTTCCGCGGTCGCACATACTCACATTCCACCCTCAGCTCTTTGCTGTTTGTTGGTAAGCAACGAAGGCAAAGATGCACAGTTAATAACGATCCGCACTTTCCGAGGTAGCCCTTATGAAGGTTATGTTTTCTCAAAATGACACCGATCAGTGTACTTCCTGCTTACCTCTTCCCATTGAAGAAGGTCGAGGACAAGGAATTCTCCGCGAGAGGTTTGCACAGTGAGGCGTAACTAGTCACAGAGTTCCCTGAATCAGAGGCGTTGTCCCGCTCTGTGAACTTCTGCTTATCGGGAGATGCCAGATCTTGGCAATGGTTGCTGCTGTCTGCGATGCCACTTGGTTGAGAGACGCTGTTTTTACTCGAAGGCGGGGAAGACGTGTCGTTCCCAGAATCGTAATCGCGAGGGCCGTGATTCCCCTTAGCGTGTAATAGCTTGTCTCCAAATTGTAATGGCAAAATCTGCAAAGAGACATAGAGGCGAAAACTCAAAACCCAGATTTGCCATGTGGAGCCAGCTACCTGTTTGAATTGCACAAAGACACACATTTCCCCTTTAAAACACATAAAAAAGTAGGTCTATAGTTTCAGAAGAAGACTTTGAAAGAGGACATGCAAATTTTGTGGCATGCGAATAACCTTGAAATAAATGTAAACTCTGGTAAACCCTACAGGAAACCAAGAGAAACATTTAGCTGAATTAACTCTAAACTAAAAAATATATATATCATATTAAAGGAACAACAAAAGAAAAAAGAAAAGAAGAAGAAACTGCATGAGAAGATCTACCGGCTCTATCTTGAAAGAGAGAGAAATAGAAAACAACACCCCCCCATTAAGAAAAGCCTCTTTTACAGAACATTGAACAAACATCAAAAAATGGGCATTATGTAGAAAGGAAAAGGATTGCAGACAAAGAGAGATCCCATCAGTCTAACTATTAACAGCCTTTCAGATTAGAACAGATGACTCTTTGTTTTCCCTGCAGGAAGTAGGCTATATAAGACCCTGCTGCGACCTACAGTAAACCCCTAAATCTGCGGATAGCATCCACTTACCAATCAAGATTTCCTCCTTAAGTACGTAAGGTGTAAGAAAAAGGGGAGAGCGGGCAACATAAGTGCATCATTAGAGTCGTGAATTGCAAGTAAAAGACAATAAACCTCTCTTCAAACCCAGAGCCAGTGAGATGAACATCCGGCATGTTCCTTTTTCTATCCTTAAAAATGTAGCTTGCTTTGTTTAGGGATAACAAAGTTACCAGCGATGTAATGGTACTGAATCAGGAGTGCTTATCGAGTGCCAAATTTAGAGAGGGCAAAAATGTAAAAAATGAGAATTGGGGGAAGTACGGAATATGTTTTGTAGTTTTCTTGGATGATATGATCCCTCTGTATGTCCTGGCTGCTGAACCTACCCTAACCCTATGTCCTCCCTATGGTTTTGCATAATCAAACATATTGATCTTTTACGATATGCATCTGCATGCCATCGTTTCTCATAAACCGGAGGGCATTTCTAAGGTCACCGAGGTTCAAATTAACATTTCTTTTGTTGCATAAAGTGAAATATTGACTTGATTTAAACAGACGTCTTTTAGTTATTAGTCACTATTAGTCATAGTTATTTTTCTATCCAATAATGCCTTTTCTTAAGTATGTAATTGTATGTAATTGCCCAATTTATTTAGCACCACCACAAATTGATAACAACAACCAAATTGGATTCATTGTACTTTTTTTGTGTCTACCATAATTCATGTTAAAATAAAAAAATAACTGTTTGGTTGTAGGTACTAGGAAAAGATGAATTCCTTATTTCTACTGCTACTTCTACTAAATACTAAATACAAAAAAAAATCTAAACTCAAATCAAGTCTTTCAAATGTCTCAATATTGCTATTAAGGTAAACACAATTGGGTGCAATAAATGCCAAGAATGTGTCAACATTTAGCATAGTTTATTGAATTTAAATTGAAACCCCTGTGGTGTGTGATTAAAAACAACTGCTTGTGAGATTAACATAATATAATGATTGCTGATGGGGAGAAAAAAATAGTTTAATACCGCAGTGAGCATGAGAAAATGCTTAATGAATGCATAGATTTTTCGAAAAGATTACTTTTTAGGGTGTAAAATCAATTATGAATACTGTAGTTTCCTATAGATACTTTTTGTAATATATTTTTACCAATTATTTTGCTTGTCAAATACAGTGATACTAACATGAGTTGACGTAGTTCTATTCTTAGGGTATATACTTAGGGTTATCCAAGTGCAAAAAATGAAAACATTATTACCCATTTACACAGCCGCCTTTCATTTAATTGTATTGCAGTTTATATAATGAGACCTTAGACAAAAACTGGGCAAGTAGGAGAGTGTACTGTGCATATGTTACTACATTCAACAGGGTTGGTTCAAGTAGGCTACTTTAATCAATGCTTGCTGTCAGAATTGCTTTGATTGATCCCAATCTAAGGCTAATGTTCAATACAAAGCAATCTCAGGTTTCTTTTTAAATGGTTCATTAATTGAATAGTCTGTTTTATGGATAAAACATGGACAAAAAAAAAAAAAGCACTCAGATCGTCTTGTTGACAAGTCAACTTGTGTCAAGGATTTAATACTTTAGATGAGAAAATTTCTACGAAATGTAAAAAAAATCATTGGAGCCTCAATAACCTTGTACTGGTTCTTTTACATTGACTATAGTATTATATTAAATATGCAACATACTTTCAACCTCAAACTGCCATAACCCACAGTTTATGTTTTTAGTTGATTTGTGAAGAAGGTTTTTGAAAAGTCCCGCACTTCGTGAAAGATTATACGAATAAAAAGGAATGACACTCAAAATAAAATAAAAACGCTTGAAAACGCTTGAACAATCGATCAGAATATCAAGAGGAGTTTAAATGGCATTAGATTGGAGTTGCTTCCTCAGCGAGTTTAAATGAAATAAAATACACATGGATAGATAACACAAGAGACTCCTTACTCATTTCTCTTCTGGAAGATGAGAGCTGTCAATGGAGGATATGTTTTACTATACCGCTTTACCAACAGCTTCTCTGTTATGAATGCAGGACATTTCAACCCGTCTCGAAAAAAGAGGTTTCTAAACCTTGCTGTTAATTTCCCCATGGTAACAGTTAATTATTAATTTAAGTTCACAATTCTATAAACTAAGGAGTTCATGGAAGGAGATGAGGAAGTATTTTAGGCCATGTAAAACATCTGTTAGGTTTCCAAAATATATGGTTGCAAAACATATGACATAACCTGAATATGTTACAGATTTTTTTATGTTACAGTCTTTCTATGTGTACTAGTTTCCCAACCAACTTTGAATCTGTAATTAGTGAAATATGTACATATTGGTCCAAAGTGTTTTACACAGCGTAATGAGTTCAGGTGGAGCTGCCAACAGTAGTTTCCCAGCAGTACTTACGGTGCCAGTGGAGATTTGGGTGGAGACATATTGTGGAGCAGTTTTACACACTGACTTGACTGCTGGTCTCCACTCCAAGTCCCTTCGGTTCAGCTCTGTCCTGCTCTCCTCTCGCCCCGAGTCATGCTCCTCCACCGCATGCAGAGGATGCCTGTGGGTCGGAGGTACGGCACACTCAACATAAACACAGCATCAACATAAAACTAACTTCCAGATAACACGCTAGAAGAAGAAGAAACCACCACGTTCGTTTGTAACTCGATAGTGTTTGTGGACTCGATAGTGAAGACCGACAGGAAAGTGAGAGGGAATGACAACGTAGCACAGGACCGCAGGTTGGAATTTAACCCGCTACAAAGTGCCTTGCCTACATGTTGGGTGGCTCAACATGTAGGCAAGGCAAGCCACACACCCACCAGGGTCAGAAATTAACAGGGTCTCGGGAATTGGGATGACAGGGGCTTTTAAATGCCCCGATAAAATAAACAAGAGTTGACTTCTGTATTTTACTCTGTGTTTGCAAAGCCGGTCGAGGTTTTTTTATTTATTATATAAAGCATTGATTGATTTGATTGGTTTGTCATGCAACAATAAGGTATTTCCCAACATTTGATCAAATTGCCCACACAATTATCCAACATGCCCTCGAAACGTATTACATGGGGGCAAAAAAAGGCCTGGTTAAAAAAAACCTGCCACCCTCGTTGTTCTACTTAAAGGAATCATGACTGACTGACTGGGGCACACGGAGGTCCGATATGTCTGGGATATGTAGAACGCCATAGGAGCTTAAGGAGGGATCACAGGTGAGGTATGAGAAAGACTCTAACATAGCTACACTACACGCGCTAACTCAGTGTGAGAACAGTGTGAAACACGGTATTTCAGGAAGAAAAATGATTGATTCAAGAATTCAAAGCAGTTTTCTTTTTCTTGACTGACACTCTTTGAAGCAAATAAAATGTGAAGCTAGCCCATCCAAGATAATACAAGAAATCCACTTAGAGTTCAAATTAGTGGAATTTCTAGACCCCATCAACAGCAAGCTAATTATAACATTAGCGAGAAGCTCAGAGAAATTGATAGCATTATACTGGCACCACGCCGACTAATTGAGATCAATCAATGCTTTAGCTGCAGCAAATGTCAGAGATTGACATTTGCAATTTTTCATTAAATAAATGATAATGACCCGTTTGATTTATTAACTCATATCTCGCGTCGATGGAAACACGATCCACAGCAGTTTGCCTTGCATCAGCTCGAGGGGAGCGCTTCCTGTTCTATTCACGTGACTATTTATCTTAAATGTAATCCCTCATATACATCTTTTCCTTCTCCCAGAAAATCCTCAGGATTTGACAGCAGGTCGCTGTAATCGAATACGCACCGAACGGATTAGTTTCCTCAGAAGAAAGTAAGATAAGAGGATGAGGCCGGAGGCGCGAGTCACCTCTTCCCCTATCAGTCATCAGTGTGGTGTGACCGGGACGCACCTGATGCCCTGAGCTGATAAGATAAATCTGAGGGAGAGGAAGGAGTTTTGAGGGGAGGGTATAGAGGGGGGGGGGGAACAGTGTGCTGTACCTGCTCTCTGTGGACGACCGCCAGGACGAACTGTCGGACTCAGACCTCCGACGGCGGTGTCTCCGGTGCGGTCGACTCCGTGAGCTGGAGGAGGTGGAGATGAGAACAGAAGAAAAGACAATCAATCCATGCAATACAAAGTGATTAACAAGGGAAACAACACAACAAGAACAAGGAATAGGCCTAACATCACATTTTTTAAATGGTCTTCAAAATATGAGATTTTAGGCAATTGTAATGGCGGGATTGGCATGAGGTCAGGGTAGATAATGAAAAAAATGTCATAACGGCGAGTCAAAAGGGCACGTTTTTGTGTCATTTTACATTAGATAGATATTATTTGTGTTACTTTTTTTCATAATCAATTGTTGCTTGTTTGGCATTAACAGCAAAGGCAACCCGAATTTCCGATCTGGGATTAACAAAGTACATCTTATCTTATCTTGATCTATGCAACAGGCATACTAGAGCTGCACTAGCATACGGCCTCTGCTGAAGTCACAGCAACTGAAGGCTTTTAGCCAAAGAGGAACAACAAAATGACACCACAGCATGAAATTGGTTGCTCTTATTCTCCTTGGCACTTTGTCCCTTTCTTGTGCTTCGTGCTTTCAATCTGCTTTCCTCCTGACATGCAACAATGTTCACACCTTGCTCGAAACATTAAAACCACCCATGTTGTGTGTACCTGTACTCAGACCACGTTGTCATGTTACTGGCTTTTAACAAAACAATATTCCCCCACAGCAGGGGGGAGAGCGAGGAGGTCAAACAAGAATGTTGGATCATTTCTGATGCTTTTACTGTAACCTTTATAAGCTAATACTGTAACCTTTATAAGCTAATACTGTAACCTTTATAAGCTAATACCGTAACCTTTCATTCTACAACCAAGTACAAACCTTTTCTTGTGCTTGCGCTCATCCTTCCTCTTATGCCTCAAACTGGATGAACTGTTGGGATGAAGAGAACAAATTTGACATTACATCAGTAATTCAGCAATTGTCAAATGTTGGTATACTGTATCTGACATCTGTATGTCATGTTTTAAATCCTACGGCAGGGAGCGCCCTGAAAGAGTGGAACCATACCCCCAAAATAAGTGTATTACCATTTCATGCAATAATTGGTTAAATCTATGACACGAGTGATTTCTGACAGAACATATAAGGAAGTATATATTTATATATATTTATAGATATAAAATGCTGTTGCACATACCTGTGTTTTGACTTTTTTGATGAATACCTGTAACAGAAATAGAAATGAATTAACAGCGTGTCATCAGACCATGATCTGTACTTCATCTGGATGGTCAGTGGTTTACAGACCATGATCTGGATGGTCAGTGGTCTACAGACCATGATCTGGATGATAGTGGTCTACAGACCATGGTCTGGATGATCGCTGGTCTTACCGATGCCGTTTGCTCTTCTTAGAGCTCCTCTTCCTCTTCTTCTTCTTCTTCCTG
>OOFB01018497.1:7162-20059 GCA_900323305.1 Trachyrincus murrayi | reverse complement strand
TAATAGTATCTTTAACAAACGCATAAGCTCTTGGCGAAGTGCTCAAATGCACCTCCTAATAACACATAGCCTAACATACTCTTAGTGTATTTCTCCACAAGGACATTTCTACATGCGTTATTCCACAGTTCACAGTTACAAACAACATCCGTTTTTCCAGTTCACAGTTACAAACAACATCCGTTATTCCAGTTCACAGTTACAAACAACATCCGTTATTCCACAGTTCACAGTTACGCAAACAACAGGTGTAGCCAGTGAGCGTGATTCTAACTGATTTGGACAATGAGGGACTACAGCACTACAGCTGACTTCCAGCGTGTGGCGCTATGGAGGACATACGTGGGTGCAGAAGATGCTGTCGCTGTAACGAATGAGTTTGGTTTCTGCAGTTACAGTTTGGGGGCGCATTAGCAAGCAAACACATTACAGCTTATTACAGACACAGGGCCCTGAGTACCTCCCACAGTAACGGGACGCAGTCATACTATTACCTCAGTTATTGTGGGGAAGAGATAAGAGCTATTAGCATTATTTAGCATTTATTTTGCCAGTAGCAGCGTTTTTTGTTCAGGTAGTTTTTTTCATTAGCTACTGGTAATCAGAGGGAGGATGAGAGGACGGTCGATTTCTAGTTACACTGATTGGGCAAGAAGACACCCTATTGATTGTGGATACGACAGCGCAGGCAACACACACGCTCCTAAAGGAATATACTGTATATACAGGAATATAAATATATTATTCGATCTTTTCAGAGCTATTTCTATTCTTGGTGTGTGTTAACGACTCTTTGTTGAAAGTGGAGGTGTTTATGAGGGCAGGTGGTGAAGCAGAACAGTTTAATAGGACATCTGGCTTGGTAGTTCTCACAGCCGTGGTGTTTCCACACTGCCAGGTCTGATTCAACTCTTGTGAAATTTTGAGATCCCTGCATGTATGTATGTATCTATATATATATATATATATAAACATGCATTTTCTTCTTTATCTAACAGAGCGTCAGGTAATCTCTTTATGTATTTATATATATACGGTATATATATATTTGTTAACATCTCCCTCATCTCCCTCATCAGGTAGAGTGTGAACTAGTCGTGACTATTTTTATATTAATGTATGTTTATATAAAACAGAATATATGCGTCATATATGTCTTAATCTAGTATAGAGCATTGGGTAATCCCGACCGTCTCTATATCAATATAGTCAATATAGTTATAAGAATAGTCAAGATTAGTTCACACTCCCTACCAGATGAGGGAGAAAATACATGTTAAATATATATACTGTATATAAATACATAATGTATTGTATGTATTATGTATTATTATCATATTATGTAGAATGTATTATATATTAACATAATCTTCATCTCGAGCGTCGGGTAATCTCGACTATCGTTATATATATTTGTTAATGTGTATTTTCTCCTTCATCTGGTGGTGAGTGTGAAGTAATCTTGACTATATATATATATATATATATATATATTTCCTTCATCTGGTGGAGAGTGGTGGTGAGGTCCGCTGAGTCTCTGGAGTGTGGAAGCTTGTGGAAGCTTGTGAAAGCTTGTGAAAGCTTGGAATGGCCACTCACCTCCTGACTCTTCGATGGCTCCTGTGCTTGTGGCCCTTGCGTCGCACGCATCCATTTCTCTCCACCACCTCCACCCTCTTGTCACTTTGGTCCAGAGCCTCCACTTTCCCTTCATCCGGCAGCAGCGGTGGCTGGCGGTCGGTCGTCTCTGTGCTGTGGAGAGAACAGGAGAGAACATTCAGTCACTTATTTTTCTTTTCATTTTCCATTTTAGTTTCCGTTTTCCATGTGATGAGATGGATTTCCTTTTTTTTTGTGATTCCATCGAAATAGAGATTTCTTTGAACACAGAGATCGGAACGTTCGTTCTGTACATTCTTTACTGTATTATTGGGTTGTGGAAATGAAAACATGTTATATTACTTGATGTGTTTCTATTTAAAATAGTTTGTAGCATGGACATCTTCGGCATGCATTATACAATGCAATGCATTACACAGTGTTCATCTGGAATCTTCTATCTACACGCCTGGTCCACACTGTGCCCTGCGGTCTACAGAGTGTACATGTTTATGTATTTATTCCCTGTGTTACTCATAGTTAGCAGCCCTCCATAAAACCGGAGGTCAGCCATTCACTATTCAAATGAGCTGGTATTCATAAGCTTCAGCTGCGCTGGCATTTGGGGGAAAATATGAGTTTGACTTGACTCTCCTTGATTCTGCCCTGTGCCAGACGAATCAAGAATCGTAAAGAAGATCCAAGCAACAATTATATTCTTTTACAGCACATAATTCAGCTGAATAGCAATGTATTGACATGCATTATCTCAGGTTTCAAGGGTATTTGCGGGCCCATTCAATTGTATGTAAGAAGGTTATGGCTAAGGTTAATTTGACAGAGGGATATCTGTATTAGTTACGTATGCGTTCAAAATTGCACACAAGAATGGTTCAGGGTCAAATGTGAGCCGCCAACTTAGTTATGGAACTCGGAGTTCTGATTATTTAGTCATGGGAGATGAAATAATAGTGTCTCCTCTTGTGATTGTAATGAGAAGATCAGCACGCCCAGGGATTAAGACGAGAACCCGACCCACCCACCGGGGGGCGTGTCCAGTGGAGTGTCTCGCTTGGGTGGCACACCATGAAAAATAGTACTGGCCACCCCAACTTGATTTGGCAGATATCATTTTCACATATATATATATGGAGCAGAAAAAGAGCCAAAGGATCCCTAAAGCACAATAAAACCACAAAAACCACAAAAAAAAACCGGAGAGAAAAGTGCCACCCAGCCATGCTGAGTCTCCTCCACTAACTAGCTCTGCCGCTAGCGCTACATGACGGTGCTCCGAGTGTCAAGCTACCGATGGGAAGCGGGAGGCGGTCGACGTGGGCGCTGTGTTTGTACAGCGGATAACAGGGGAGATAACAGGATGAGGTGATTGAGGCTGATCAACAGGAACAGGGAGGGTACGAGGTCTTGGAATATTCCCCTGATTTGCTGATGCCAGCCCGATGTTATTGCAAATGCAAATTTATGTCTGCCTGTTGGTACCACTGATTGGCTGTCAGCATTTTTTTACGGATAGAAATGTGATTTGCAATTCGTAACCTTTCACTAAGGGTTACATACAGCCCTCGACAGCAGCCCCCGACACCCCGACAAATTAATTTGATCTCCCTTTTTGGTGTGAGGACCAGCGACTTCGATCCAGACTACTGTCATTTCACTGAGATCAAACCATCAAACCAAAATGACGAATGTTTGCCTTTGCCAAAAGCATCGCTTTAGTGTACCTGGTTAAAGTTGACTAAATTGGTGACAATTAGGTTTGATTTTGTTGTTGTTATTTGTCATTAGTCAGAATTTGTGTTGGATGAGAGCAAAAGCACCTGAACGTAACAACTGCGAGACACACACGCACGCACGCACACGCGCACACACACAGTCACACACACACGCACGCACGCACGCATGCAAACACGCACACACAGAAACACACTCAGAAACACACCGAAACACAGGCCCTCCCCATCTGCGACTAAATGTATTGTAACTTCCAAAGCATGAGCAATCCTTTACCAATTCCTTTACCTTGGCTTCCAGTCGTAGGTTGGAAGGAACGTAAAGACAAAAACCTTCTCAAAAAACCTCCTCAATGCAAACACTGAGCGGATTAAAAGGAAAGAACCTGGCGGTGGAGGATGATGGGGACAGTAATCCAGTAAACCTTGACTGGATGTGTTCACCATCCTGGCGTCTGATCCTGTAACCATCCCTGGCTCTCAAAGTAACTGCGGCCATGTTTGATTGCTTTAGCCTTGAAGGATATTTTGTACCACACAGGAAGGAAAAAACAACGTTAGTTTCATGATGCTCTCATGATCACGTAGAAACAACGTGAAACTGTTTTGTCTGTTCGCTCCTAGCACCGTATGTGCCATTAGGAACAGAAAGTGCTCTTTGATGACTGTTTGAATAGTCGTCATGAAATTAAGATATCGACTTATCGTGACACTCAGTTTCATAATCTGAATGAGAAAATTATCAAAATGTGAGGTTTGAAACGTATGACACCATACTTTAAATGTCCATATATGTAATGTAACGACTGTTTAGAATTATATTTTGAATTCATAAGCATATTGTGATATTTCAGCGATATCATGTCAAATTCTCCATGATTATCAGGCCCTGATAAAGCCACACTACACTGTCACTAACAGATCTGTGTCGGGGTGTGAGCATCAGAATAATGAAAGCCAGAACATTTCCAGGGTTTTAATTTGGTCTAACGAACCATCTGGCCTGCTTGTCAGCTGTACCTTCCTGATAGTCCAGGTACTCATCATGAGACATCAATACGGACCGCCGGAGCCACAGGAGGACCGACCGTCCTAATCTGGGCAAACACTTCATTGTCCACACCTCATTTAGCAGGTAAGATTGAGATGAACTGCCGGGTAATCTGCCAGATGGTTTGGCAAAAACCTACCGAATACTTTTTTTTCCTTAAAAAGGGTTCCAACTCTAGCAGCAGCTGATACAGGAGGCCCACCGGACAGATTGCTTTTCAATTCAACAAATTACTGAAGCTGCACCGCAAAAAACATGTGTTTCTGTGTGGAAGATGGGGGCAAAACAAACAGAGGATATGACATTTTTTTTGCATTTTAAAGAACCGCTACACCCACGCTACACCCTCCCAGATTCGTTCATGTGTGAACCTGAAAGAATGACTCCCTTCTTTCCTGAACATGTAAGTTGGTGTGAAGTTCTGCAATGTCAGAAATAGACTTGGTGTTATCATTGTCCAATATGCACATTCTGAATGAAACTCTGGCAAGATCTAGTTTAGTCTTTGCTGGGATAGTTGCCTGCTTCAATGACCTCCACAAGAGGATGGGGTTTTCACTGATCTCCATCCACAAGAGGATGGGGTTTTCACTGATCTCCATCCACAAGAGGATGGGGTTTTCACTGATCTCCATCCACAAGAGGATGGGGTTTTCACTGACCTCCATCCACAAGAGGATGGGGTTTTGACTAAGGGGGTGATTCTGCTCAGATCATGATGTATTCCCATGATGCATTGTGTTAGCAGGAATCCTCCTGTAGCGACCACTGTCACAGTGACAACAATGCAGTTGAGTACTGACTGTAAATATTATGCTATATTATGAATACAGAGGTCCAAAATAGTCAAAGAGCATCATATTCTGGTCCGGTAGCTGCTTTAATATTCTATTATCATATATATATTTATATGTATATATATATATATATACATACATACAAGCATATTTTCTAGCGCTCTGGATTGGGACCAAGGGTAACATCAAAGAGAATATAGGGTAAAGAAGACTCCTAGCCTACAGTCTGAACCAGGGATTTCTCTAACTCATTATTTGGTATAGTTAGGGTGTCATGTCTCCATGAGCAGTTTGGAACACATCCCACTGACTTCTGTGAACATCCACACCTAATGGAGCAAACAACAGCCCAGCAGAGGACCCAGGGATCTGCATAGAGAGATCGATAACTCCGACCTTGAGGTCAAATATAAAAACAAGACTCTATCCAGCTATTTAAAAGGTTCAGTTTTGCACATTTAAATGTTTTTGTTTTTTTCATGAATAAAATAATGTGTTAGTATTACTTCAAGACAATTATAACATTCAACGACATTTTAGAAATGTACTAAGAAAGATTTCTGAATAATACTTCAATATGATTCCAAATTATCTGAGAGCCCTGATGCCAGCATGTGTATTTCTAGATTCTTACTCCAACAGCAATGTTTTCAAACATCAATGATCTGGTGGAAATCACCCCACTCCAGCCGAGCCGAGATGGCACCGCAGGCGAGAAGACAGAGCTGACCTCAAACACACCAGAGGGTAACTGAATAGATGGAGATGGTGTGTTTGTGTGTGCATGTGTGTTTGTGTGTATGTGAGGAAGAGAGAGAGAGAGAGAGAGAGAGCTTTGCTCCACTCTTCCATAGGTAATCTAAGAGTTCCCCAGCCAACCTAGCAGTTCAGGGGGGCTAACACATGTTTCATTATCTGTGTCACAGCTACCAGCAACAATTGACTATCATTATTACAGAAATAATGATAGTCAAGATAATCGCCAGAGAAACGTGATCTACTGCCACAATTACCAGTGCAGGCTGAGCTGCTCTGAGGGCACGGTTTAAATTACACTGAACTCTAGATAAGAACAACTTAATCAACACCTACGAAAACACAGTCATGGAATTAAGCCAGCCATAATTTCATCTAATTCATTATTGTAGCTGGTGAACAATCTTTTAATGCAATTTGTAGATAATTAAATGAAGTATGTATGCACTTGTTTAAAAACTTACATTACATGTTGTGCTCCTGGCTCCGAAATTAATTAAAATGAGAAACGTGGTTTGCTTCACTGTCCATGTCGTTTCACTCCCAGCCTCATATTTAACAACTTTTTTTACAAGAGGAATTCCACTTATCTTTCACAGAAAAGCCATTTTCTTCACAGTAGGACTAAATTCACATTTAAATGTAATATATTTTTTTGTGAGATCTCTACCGCAGAATTCAAATTCACTTGGGCAGCACCATGGCTCTGGAATAGAACGCCTCTCATGCATTGCATTATGGGAAGGCGAGACAATAGAAGTTGGCTCCATCCAAATCTCCACATTAGCATACTGCGTAGTAGGCGAGAGTAGCATGTCCGAAATCATATTTCCACGTATATGCAAAAAAACTGTATACTAAAGTACCCGGATTTCGACACTGAAAATGTTAAACGTTATTAATAACCTCTCCAACCCTAGACCAGCAACCCCAATGAACAGGCAACTCAAGTAGTAATTAAAAATTGTGGGCATGTTTATAATACATGACAGCAATGTTTTTATTATTATTATTCTTGCAATCATATATATATATAATATATATATATATACATCATATCATATACATAAACATACAACGCGCTGTTTGGATCAAAATAACTTGGTGGGTTTGTAGCACGTCGTCATCAGTAGTATGGCTAGTCAAATCTTTAAATCAATTATATTTCATCACGTTCAAATTATTGTCGTCACATTTGAAGACGACTGGTGTTCTGAACATGTGTAGTAAACACCTTCAACGCGCTCATCTGGGTTCTCTCCCATCGACGGGCTGCCTGTTAGCCTCGCAGAAGGTGAGTCGCCCACGCGACTCACTTTGAAGACAAGTGAGCTCGGTTTATTCAATTATTGTGTCCCGGTGATAAAACGGGAGCAACATAATGGCTTGATTTATTCCCTTATCACACTGAGCACAAAGAGTAATTACAACCAAATCCATCGCTCGTAGCCGCACATCAATCAAATGAAATGCGGTCTACCACTCCCGTTGCAATCACGGCAAACACAGCAAATGAGCAGATTGTCTGCGATTCACCCCGGGCCATGGAAGTGTTTACCTAAGAGCCGCACCTCTCACAGCATACACTCAGCGAAAAGGTCACGCGACACGTGATTGGACGCCTTTGTATGCCAAGGTATTTTCTGATGGAGTGAATGGGCCAATTACATTGGCAGCCTGAAGGTTGTGCAGGGGCTGTGGTAAATGACTTTGCTCAAAGTAATTGGTACGTTCATATAGCAATCTAGAATAGTCGCCGGTGAATCTGAACCACCGGCGGTTGCTCGACTGCAGTGACTCTTTCACATTTGTCAAATTATTTAACAGCATTGATAGATATATAGCTATCATACAATTCAGTATTGTATGACTCACTGTCAGAATTAATAAAAAACAGATAATAGTGTAAAAAAATAAATAATTTATTGTGATCACATTAAATAAGAAAATTAAAAACGTGTGTTTACACAGGACTAGTTTAGCTTAGTGAGCGTACTCAGAGCCAATGGTTTTCAGAGACTGAAGTTTGGGTAAAAACCAATCAGGTGCGTTTATCGTATTCGTACAGGCAGCAGCACTTGTTGACACCGGAGCAAGAAGCCACCACATCCAAATTGAATGTTACTCTTCACCATAGCAACGGTTTCACGGTTAATTCCTCTCACACGCTGCTGCTGCTGTTTTAGGAGCCAGCCCACCGGAGTCCAACCCAACGGGGAGCACAGAGCCACGGCCAACGAAATAATCAGCCTCCATTCAGCTCTCCGCTTCCGATTAGAAAGCACAAAAGGGATTTTCTTTTGGCACACAACAATAGCCCAAACGCTGAAGCACCTTGTCTGTTGAGGAGTTGATTAGAATAAGTCTTCACGGTAACAGCGATGGGTGCAAACACACGCATCATCGCTGTCATCGTCGTCTTCGTCATCCTTATAATAAAACGCAATTCCACGGCAAAAGAAGCTAAAAAATGAATTTAAAAACCACGTCGGGCATCCATTCAGAGTCTCCATTGTTTGCGGCGTTCACATGAACGGCACCGCGGTGCTTCCATTCCTTGCTACTCACGACGGCCTCCTAAAGTGCGTGTCAATTACTCTCTTCCAAATCAAGTTAGCCGTGATTATTGGGTTCTTTGTGGGGGGGGAGAGGGGAAAAAAAAAGGCGCGGGGAGTTTGGGAAGGGAGGAAGCGCGGCTGGGTTTAATTAGCGCGTTTCCTGCGTGCTCTCCTTGTCGCGCGGCGGAGGAGGAGCAGACGAGCGAAGAGTCCACTGCAGATGCTGCTAATGTGTGTGGAGTACAGTGTGATCTGTAATCACCACACACACCCGCCGCGCAATTAGCACAAGCGAGCCTATGTCACCCGAGATGAGCGCCACTTCGGCACCGGCGAACCGCCTGGAAGAGTGACGGTGTTACCGCGCTCGGAGCGGATGCTAACTCGACAATTGTAGGCCTGCTGACAGACATTGCCACTGCGAAGACGAGATTATATTTAACATAAAGAGATATTAACGATTAATCGCAGTGTGGAAGGATGTGATCATATAGGGATGTAATCTGACACCTCTATTGCAAATTAAATTAATTAATTAATAAATTGTTAGTGCTCATCCCAAGACTCGCATACTAGAATAATATAACATATAATGTAGCATCTTGAGGATAACAAAGTTGTTGCTGAACTGTTTAAGCAGAGAGTTTATAAAGTTTATCCAGTACAGTTGGACTTACTGCACAATTAATAATTGCCTACAGTTTGTATCCATGGTTGTGATGTGGGAGTTTTTGTTGGCGATACTCCGCCATATTGAGAGGACTCCAGAGAGTTGTAGTACTGTAAAATCCTAAATCAACGTAAATATACCGTAACCTAGATTAATTTTGCCACGTCTCGCATCAAACAATGTCTTCCCGTAATGACAGATAATTGCACGATTAATTACATAACAATGACCAAAAAACCATTACTACCAACACAATAAGTAACATTCCAATGCTCCTGTGCTTCCAAAATGGAGGCGGTCATTGTGATGTGACGTCACGACGTACAAGCCCTATTATATTATGAGTAAAACAATGATTTGTGTTTGCAATGTTCAGTGTGTTGTTACAGTGGCCATAGAATACCGCACATTTTGTGGTTTTCATAAAAATTCTGTCACCATTTAAACACTGGGTGCAGGTGGAGAATACAATGGCCAATCAGTTCAGACTTATTCAGCCAATTAGGCCAACGGTATTTACCAGCATCTGCAGAGAAGAGCATTTAGTAATTGCTTTCCGCAGCACTGGAACTAATTTAAAATGTGCTTTGACAGAGCGTCAAGCTACGCTGTTGCACTTTACGTGATTGGCCGCTATGTCTCTTCCTGTGCCTTCCACCAATTATCCCCCACACAGTTTGTTTGTACTTTCACTTTGGGAATAATTTGCCAGATCAACAGTGTCCGCACACAGCGCACACACCTGTCCAGACACACGAACATGGAGTGAGAGGAGGGGAACATAACCCAAACACCCTCCTGGGGAAAGCGTTGCCGTAATGAGCTGTCAAAAGTTTTACGCTAATTGTTGTCAGAAAACACATCTGTGTTGTGCCTGGCATGGCAAGGAGACTTCAACTCCATGGACCCATAGACAACATACCAAAAGAAAAAAGGTAAAAAGTTTCTAAATGTCAGAAATGGTAATTATCTGGCAATTTAAGTGGGCTGGGACAGCCGCCCGGTATGTTCTATAACCGTCTCTCTGTTTATTTATTTTCCTCCGGTGGCAGCGTTTGAGGTGCAAAAACAACCTCTTAAAATATTCCCTTTTGATTGTGACACACATTTTAGCAGATCTGTTACCTCATGAATTAATGACTGAATAGATTATGTACTCGAAACCAAAATACGTTTGCATTGCTTGGAATGGATGGACCCTCTCAAGGCTGCTTGGGAACCTGGAGAGGCAGAGAGAAGCAGGACTGAGAAATAATGAGGACCATGTATTTGGTATTATGGACCATTTCATCCACTCCTTTCCTTTTTCATTCTTAACCTGTCCAAATTACCGATATGTACTTGGGATATGCAATTGCTCTTCACTCAAGTACAATTTATAAATCAAAAGGAATTCACAATTCAACCAACGAATACATCATATTATACGAGTGGAGATAGCGTTTTGAGTTTTCTTCATTGTGCTAATCCTCAATCATATGAATCTAGCTTGACTTAGTTTAGTGCATTCGTTTATTTAACAGGGACTGTGCACAACACAATAGTTGGGCCAGGGTTAGCTAGATAGCTTATCTGCATCTGTGGTCCCTGGGCAGGACCCAGGTGAGTGACACGTGAACAGGTGAGCTCTCGACAGAACCTCTCCATATTGTTTGTGTCCTCTGCTCTGTGTGATGGCTCCAGGGAGGGGGGAGGGGTGGGGTGGTCTAATCCCTTGACTGAAGATCAGTGGCAGAGTACGGAGCCAGGAGGCAGATGGAGACCATGGGTGAGCGGACCTACAACCACATCCAGACTTCAGAGCCTCTCTCTCTCTCTCTTTCTCTCTCTCCATCTCTCTATGCCCCCCCCTCTCTCTCTAACCTCCTGTCCGTGTCTGTTGTCCGTGTCAGGGTCGCAGAGCAGAATGCTGCCCCCTCTCTCTCTCTCTCTCTCTCTCTCTCTCTCTCTCTCTCTCCTAACGAATGCTACTCTTTCCCGTGCGTGAATCGATATCCTAACCACCTGCCGCTGTCTGTGCCAAAGTCACATCCCCCTCCCACGTCTGCTGCTACTATCACCCCACAGGCAGTTAAGAGACTTCAACAATGTTTATCTTTCGCTCAAATTTTTCCATCCCTCCATTTCTTTCTTTCCATTTCTACGGTGCGCCTCTTTTATTCATGACAGGGGGTGGGGCATCGCATCAAAGAATAGTTTTATACGTTGTCCAGTGAATAGATGATGCTTTCATAATAATCTTGTTTTCACCGCACCAAGGACAGGTCTGATGTTGAGTGGTGACGACCGCTCGATAAAAGAAGAGGACGTGTAACAATGGACAGCGTTTCTAGTGGTCATTTACCCTTTACAAGTCTGTCTGTCTGTCTGCTTTTGTTTTACCGAGAACCTTGTGAGCTACTACGGCTAAAAATAAGACATTAGCAGTGGTGTGTGTGTGTGTGTGTGTTGCCAGCATACTTGCCAACCTTGAGCCCTCAGAAATATGGAGATTTTCCCAAACCACCGCGGGGGTCTGGGAGTCCTCCCCCAGAGAAAAATCTGTTTCACAGACTTCATTTCCTGCATTCTAGTGAATTTTTAAGGGTGTGAATCACAAAATAAGAAGCAGATAGAAAACCAGTTTGAAAAGACATTTGAAAATAAAATATATATATATACATATATATGAAAATTCCCTTGACATACAGTAGGCTATACTGTATACATAAAAAAATCAATATATATTGAAAATACATCCATGTCATGCATTGCTGCTGAAGTGTGTAGCTAGCACTAGCAGCACACGCGTCGCTGCTGATGTGTGTAGCTAGCACTAGCGTTGCGTTAGGATTGGATAGTAACTTCATCTAACTATTAGCCTATAGACAACAATCCCCGTCCGTCTCATTGCGTTGCGTTATTATTGGATAACTTCATATTGAACTATTACAGACAATCCACGTTAACCAGCCACGTAGATACAAGCGACAGATTTAAAAAATCCATACAAATACACATATTGTCCTAATTTGGGAGAACTGTGGGGGAATGTTGTCTCCGGGTGACTACCGGGAGAGGACAGTGAAAACCGGGACTCTGCCGGTAAAATCTGGAGGGTTGGCAAGTATGGTTTGGTTGCCAGGGCATGTGATCTGAGACTAGAACTGCAATAGTTTGACATCGCTAACTTCTCGTAATGTACAGCACCAAAGTGGTCCACATTCTGTAGCTAAAAATATACCCAATAGAAATAAGAGTAATAAGCATAATGGTGCTTTTTATAGGGAACATCTGTAGCGAGCAAACCCTGCAGAACAGAATATTTTCCACAGACAGGTGAAGCTGACACCTGCATATAAAACAGACTGATGTGACTAGACTGCGAAGTATTGTCACATAGACGTGTGGCCTCGCTGGCCTTCGCAGGGCCGCCATTGCAGTATTGCTCTGTATCGTCAAAACAAACAACGCAAAATAGAAAACATATATAGAATATAAATAAAGTTTAAAGTTAAGTAAAATAAATTGCTTTTGGGGACCAACAAGACAACATCAGCAAAGCTAGTCTGATATTGATTAATTGGATTTTAATCAACCAATCGGATTTTACCAACCAATTTGTTGGCCCATTTAAAACCTGTGACCCGGGTCCATGTGGTCTGGAGGTGACCTGGTCCATGTTAGGACACATCATTATTATTCCCCCCGGACACCTGGCAATCAATACGAGTTT
>OOFB01018496.1:6217-18717 GCA_900323305.1 Trachyrincus murrayi | reverse complement strand
TGCATTAGTCTACTTCTGCAGCGGCAGCTGAAGAAGTACTCAAGAGCCAAAATGTATTTCAGACCGTCACCCAAACCTCGCTTACCGCCTTATGAACCCGACCTGTAGAGAAGCAATCAGTACACGATTGTCTGTTCTGAATTGAGTGTATCATCATCAGTGTAAATTGTTGCTTTAAAAGGTGCCTGTAGGTCAGGTCCGTCAGCTCATTTCTGACCAATCAGGGCATCTCTTCCCTGATTGGTTTTGGGAATTCATCTTGCCTGTCAGTCACATGAGCACGAAATGCAACAGTCTTTTCTGCTCTTCTCTTTACGACTCTCAGTTCTTACCTACAGCACTTTTAATCTACTGGTTCAAACAGAAGGCTCAAAAAAAGCGAATGCCCATGCAATAATGAGAGGTATAACACAGACCACTGAGTGTGGCAGCTTTGAAAGAAAAACAGCACTTAAAGCATCATTAAAGTTTGGTAGAGGTTTGGGTTGTGTAACTCCAAATATTGGATGTGTGCCAGAGGGCTTCTTTTGCATTATCCATTGACGCGACGGTAGTCCATATCGAAGTAGACTTTAAAAAAATCACGAGTTTCACCCTCAGCCTCTTTGTAACCTCTGGCCGCCATCTTTACGTATTCAAATATGCAGCGTGGAGCGTGGAGTCGTAGCGACAGGGTTGTCTTCATATCACAGTCACAGGGTTTTAGCAATATTCCCCCGTCTCTTAATATCACGCAATACATTTTGGGACGCTCAAATCTACCGAGGAGGCTAAAACCATCTATAGTACAACAATACAAACGTGCTATATCTTTGCCGATTTCAATTTTTGTTGAAGAAAGGTATAATGGCCTTCCGCTGACATCTGTCCTTTCAAAATGCCGACAGACCGCTCGGTGCAGCGTAATGGACGATGAAAGACACGGCTATCTTGAGCACCGCACGGGTCTTTGTTCTGTGTGATGGACGGATGAAGGTGCAGAACAGCTCATGTGAAGTACTGTCAGGCGTCAGTTTGTCAGTAGGCCACGAGCAGCAGTACAGCACGCTGTCTCACCAACCAGCATGTGTCCTCGTGTTTGTTTGTGAAGAGGACACGACGATGTGTTTGAATTCAACATCGTCAAGCACGTTTCAGGTTTGGGAGAGAAAAAACGCTCGGATGCATGACAAGAGAAGTCACGGAGACGTTTTATCAGACCTTTTTCCATATGCTTTGGGATGATTATGTTTTCGCTTCAAACCAAGCATTTGCAAAAGCTATTATTTTCAATCTGATATAACTATAAGTAGCCTATGTCTTCACCTTGCTAGATAGCATCATATCATTAATCCATTAGGCTTGATCAGGCCATCAACTTCCAAGAAACATATCTTAACATATCCACAAAATATATCGATACACGGTATATAATATATTTGAGCACGTATATGGATATATATATAATATATTTGAGCACGTATACGGATAATAGTAATGCTTAATATAATAATCTCAAGCGTCTACAGAACCCACCACCCCCATATCTCCCTACCTGATGAAACAGCTGAAGAGAACTTCATCATATCTGGGTTCTCACACTCTGTGTGAGTTATTGGACACATTTTCTCAGCACACATGCCAAGACTGAGCAAACATTGCTGGAAATATTATCAGTGCAGAGTAAAATAAAAATATTAGATATGTTTCTAAATATTTTGTGCTGATATCATCATCAGGACCAAAACGTATAGGTTATAAATCATTATACATTATCGGTATAGATTGTAAATGAATCACTTGCCCGTGGTTTTCTAATTTCTATTTTCTAGCCAAGTGCACAGAGGCAACTGCTAGGTCTATAGCCTATTCTTCACGGCTTAGTTGATGAAAATAATTTTATTCAACTTTAAATTAATTAAGTACAGATCTGTGACAAATGCTGCGTTGTTATTCCAGTTCCTCTGATCTGCCAATGAACAGCTGTCCTTTTACCCCCCCCACCCCCCTGCTCACCCTCTCCACCTCCCCCGCTGGTGACCCTCCTTCAACCTTTTATACCCTTTCGCAGCTTGGAAAATATCTCTACAGCAGCTATAGCAAGAGAGAGAGAGAGAGAGAGAGAGTGACAGAGAGAGAGAGGGGGGCGAGAGAGAGAGAGAGAGAGAGAGATTTGGGGGTGGGGGGGAGCGAGCTAAAGAGAGGCTGTGATTCAAAACGCTCGCGCTGTGGAGAGGGAGACAGAGCAGCGCGAGCTGTCACACATCAAGAAGACGCGAGAGCATCAAAAGAGGTTTAGATGTTCGCTCGCGTCGCTAACAGACACGCGGCGAGGACGCGCACATGGCGGCTGATTCGTCCCGTTATCGGTGAAGGACATGGACTTACTCGATGTACCGGCAGTTAAAGTTTGATACGTGGGGCTGTGTCGAGCTGCCGCCCGCAAGAACAAACTCATGGTAGGTGTTTTTTTGTGTGTATATTATTTTGGATGAGATGTAGGAGAGCAGGAAAGTTGTTAATATTACTTTCGATTTCGATTTTGATTTTAATCGCTCATCTCTTTAGTGAATCGAAAACTGTCCGCATGTGCTTGTTTGTCCATCGGTTCCTGGACATTTATGAGTTTGTGCACATGCTGTCTAGATGTAGCCTACAGCGTAACGCTTGAGCAATCCCACAAGAACTCGCACCCTAAATCCCCAGGCTAATAACGGAGCCCTTTGGGAGGCGAAGTGCCAGCTGCGAGGATGAATGGGTTACTATGCTACTAGGCTGTGCTATTCTTCTCTGAACTCAAGTTAAGAGTTTTCGTGTAATTTAAGTTAAACTCGAGCTGAAATATTCACTGTTTCTGTTTTGTTGCTTGGTACACAGCATTAAAACGGGATTTCGTCGTTATCACCGGGGAAAGCTTCATTCAAAACACGCCTTATTATGCAGAAACGCGCACACATCTTATTGCACGTCTTTGCGTTTGGTCAGATGGCATTGTGTGCATGAATGTTGGCATTGTGTGCATGAATGTTGGCATTGTGAGAGTCCCAGAGAGTCCAAACAAAAGGATTCGTTCGCAACCAATAGGACCCGGGCAGGAGCTTCAGTGAGCGGACTGGTCCTCACGCCTCTCCTCTCTTTGTCTGGAACAGCGGAGAAGATTCCTCTGAGCGGTCTGCTCTGCGGGCTTGTAACGTCGGTTCTCTTGTTTGTTAGTTTACACATTTTTATCACATTTTTTTGTCGTAAGGCTTATTGGTCTTTGCAAAGTGCACCTTGGCTCGCTCGCACACACACACACGCACGCACGCACACACACACACACACACACACACACACGCGCGCGCGCGCACACACACAGTACACACATACATCTTTGTCACGCAGGCACACAGACCCACACTGCAGCACTAATGGAGGGTTTGTGTGCGAGGGGGTTCTCTGACAGGGGGAACAGTTGCATAAAGGGACAAGAAGCCATCTCCATAAAATACAGGGACACATCTCTCTGCATCGATGTCATGTTGCATCGAGCTAGCTGTTTACTTTACATTTGGAGGGGAGAGGGGGGTGTTTAGGTGGGTGGCGGTGGGGTGAGGGGTCTGGGTGGGGCGGTGAGTCGCTTGTCTGTGCGCTATGTAATTAGCCTTGTGGGTGAGATGGCTGATTAGGATGATTTAAATGTCACGGTTGGGTGTAATGCTCTATTACTGTAACTTCTTCTTCTTCTTCATCTTCATCTTTTTTTGCACACCCACCTCAAAGCTCCACAAGCCACTGTGATGCATGATATTGTCAGGGATGATGAAGTGAAGCTATGTTGCTGCTTTTTTAGCCGCATTTGATTTAAACGTGGCATTGGCACACAATGCGAGTGTTGATAAAGTAGGTGCTTGTTTAAGCTCATACACTCGGATTCCGATTTTCATTCAGACAAGGGCAAAAAAAATCGATTTGCAAGTTATGAACCAAATACAAAAAAAAATAAAAAAATCAGTGAGAAGACCTTTTTTTATTATTATCTAGATAAACTCTATTTCCTGCTAATGTGATTATAGGAGGAAGTAGCCCGCAGCACCACTGTGCTAATCGTGTTGACTTACACTTCCATTACCGGTGAAATACCTGATACTCCACTCAGTAATATGCCAAGCACAGCACTCTGAAGTCTTGTCTCTCAAAAAGTCTTTGCAATTGAAGTCTATTCATGGTCGTGGTTGGTTTCTTTTTTTTCTCCCGGGAGACACAAAGGAATTGGATTTTCCATTCATTGTTAAAATTGCCTTGCGTTCATTATGGCAAGAACGTTTGTGCTCCAGGACATTGCATGTGACACGGTGCATTCTGGAGCCACATGGGATTCATGGCTGGAGAGAGACTAATAAGTCTGATGACTAATAAGTGAGGAATAAACCACGATGGGACGTCCCGTTGCTGTATTGTACTTCAGCAAGCATCACCCCCCCTCCCCCGTCGCACATTATTTTCACCCTGGAGTGGTTTATTCCGCTTATACCGATCAACAATGATTAGATATTAGTTACTTTCCTCTATAACGTTATTGGTGTTTTATCGACTTAATCAGCTGACATTGTGCTTAACCCCACTGTTTCTGGCCCCAATTCGACTCTTTCAGGAGCATGGAGCAAATCCCGAACTAGATTCAGAGTTGTAGCTTCAGAGTTGTGGTCAGGGTTACCAAAGGTAACTTTTAGAATTTCGAATGGTCAAATCTATCCGGCATTACTTTAGGCTGTACCACTTTAGTGAAGGCCTATTAAATTTCATGATACAGTAAAGAGGATTGTATGATAAAGTTCATTAGCAGTGATATAGCCATGACATGTATCTCATGTATGTCTACTCAGAGCTAATGCATGATCACAAGCGTTTGGAAACCACAGTTGTTGTGTGTTCCAGGAAAGCAGTATTAGAAAGCTCGGGCGGGACACCCCTGTGTGAAAGCCAATTCTGTCTGCGGAGGAATTAGCCGGTGTTATTTCGCTGTCTGCCGTGCGTATTGTCAGAGGATCGTCTTTGTGTTGTTTACAAAGCATTACACAGCCCGGTGTGGTGCACTGGAGCAACACGCACATTAAATGGATATTTTGTCGAGTAGTGTGTTCTGTTCTGGTCCACTAGTGTCACCTGGATATTACACTGGAAAAACCCCACCAAAGAATACGGACCTGTCATTTGAGAATGACCCCAGACAATGGGTTTAAGTCCCCTTATTACCACCCGTAATACTTAGGAAATAGGTCTAGCTGTTGTTTTACAAAAACAGATTCATGTTTTTCCCAAAGGGTTATGGTCCCTGAACATCTGACCACAAAAACAACCTGAAAACACCACTATTTCCTGGAGCTAGGCTGCCAAATTCCATAGCTGCATGTCACCTTGGTTTTCCATAACAGAGGTTGGTCTGGAAGTGTACACCAGACAGGGCAAGGGTAAGACCTGCATCCAAGCATGGCCTCTGGGTGTGCTTTCTTCATCTCTGACTCTTGAGTCTTCAGAAATGCAGGACTCTGCATCCCTAAAGTCGATCACATGCTGGCCCAACACTGAACACATCTTTTTTTTCGCTTTGGTTTATCTGTGACATGTTTTTTCAGGGGTTTTTTTCACAGTAGGAATGCAGTAGGCTCTTGTGTTTCTCAAATGATGCATTTGACACCCTTTTCTGAGGTCGTTTATTTCTTACAACCCGGGAAACATAGCTTTCCACTTCGAATCCAAGTCTTTTCATTGTGAACAAGCACTTGTTCAAGATAGCACATGTTGTCTACTTGTCATAAGGTTGAATTCTACTTCTGTGTCGAATCGCCGCCGTGGGTGGGTACGCCATGGGTGGGTACGCCATGCGTCTCTACGCCGACGTGTAGTTTTAATTTTTGGAGAGGTGCACGTAAGCTACGGCGACGGACACTCTTGGCTACACTGGTAACGTAGAGACCCACGGTGTACCCCAAGTGGCACTTCAATGCAGGAGTGATGAATTGGCCTTTAGACCACTGCTTTAGACAACAGTAAGTGGAAATGCAAATCTGAGTCAAAGTCTCCCTAAGGTCTCCCCTGAATGATCTCATTTTAGCCTCAGTCTCAGTTGAAGTGTCTTGAGGCACGTTTTTAAACTCAGTTTCACTAAAATACACCAAAGTGCAACATGGTACAGAGACTCGCACCGAAAGTGCATGATGTCTGGCATAAGCATAGTAAGTAAGTCGGTGTACTGTCCAAATGCTCTTCTGCTTTGTAATACTGCACTTTGTACTTTGCAAAATGATGTGCTTGGCTATTACGCGATCAGTCCGTTTTTCTTGAACATCCTGCTTTCAACGTCAAACCCGTCACCGGTGAACCTTTCTGTCGCATGAATATTTCATAGGCTGTCGTTTCAGGGCGCTGCTCTCTGTGTATACGAGACACCAAGCCTTAAATTCTCTGCATGGGCCGTTCGGCGGCAGCAAATGCAGCGTAGGAGTGGGTGACTGTGATGCCATGATTGCCATCAGAGAATACTGTGTTAGAGCCAAGTGATGGATGGGCTCATCCACCAAGAGGCGTCATGCATTCTGATGAGAGCTGTGGATGGCCAACACGCTATGCTTGTGAATTACTTGAACGCTTTGGTTTTTGAGCCTCTGCTAAGGTGACGATTGGCAACCATGAGATCATACAGTATAGTTGTTAGAAGGCTATCACGGACAGGCTTTGATGAGCAAGCTGAGTAAGGGAATTCTGGCAGAATGGAGGCAGTGAATCGACTGCCAAGCTATTGGGTCACTGCTTGTATTAATGGTGCGTAACAAAATAAAGTGGATTTTTATTCTGCCCACCATCTGTACTTAGTTATGTCCTAGATTATATCTGGCAGCATCTTCTTAAGAGTTTGATTGACTGCTCTAGGGTTGGGTACCGAAACCCGGGAACCACTATGGCACCGGTTTCTTTACGAAGAATTTGTAGAAAGAGTAGAAGTCTAGAAGTTTGCACTTGGTATTTCTTTTGCTGTTATGTTTTTTATTGTTGTAATTTAATTATTGTAGCTGACTTAGGTTTTTCTTATTATTTATTTATTAATATATTGTTACATTTCTTTGCATTTGCAATAAAAAAAACAACGTTTTTTTCACTTTAAATAAAATTGGTCCAGGCACCGTTTAGGCACTGGTACCGTTTTAAAAGTATCGTTTTAGCACCAGTATCGGAAAAAACCCAAACGATACCCAACAATAGTCTGCACTGCTACTCAATGATGCGGATGCCAAAGTTTCCTCATCATGAAAAAACATTTTGCACAATGTTTTCTTGTGTCTACAGAGAACATGGGTTATAGTCAGATTGTTGTAATGGCCCAAATGTTGCCTCTTCTTAATGGCTTCATTGTCTTCATTGTATTCCTGTAAAGCAATCCAATTTTCAGAACTTTTCAGACTGTTCTGGCTCAGTGAAGTGAACAATTAATGCCTCTATCTGCTTTCTCTGCACATCACTAATGGTCACTGTGGGGCCATTCCATTGCAATACTAAACACTCAATTAGATTTTATGACATCACAATAGTCATCTCCAAAATACGGAGACAGATACACGGTCACGTTAACTATGTTGGGGCAAAAGTATGCTTTTTTGTCAGTTTCACTTGCTTTATCGTTCTAAACTTCAGTCTGCAGTCTACAATCTACTTCATATATTTTGTACATACTATAAAAGGAACATATTCATCTCCCCCCAAATAATTTTTATATCCTATCATTCCTAACCACTGGGCCATGGTGGCACTTTCTTTTACTGCCGTGGAATACCTTAGGTTAGCAGAAACACACAGTGGTGGTGGTGGTGGTGGTGGTGTAGCGCTGGGGGCTCCGGGATCTGTCTTCCAGATGTCACCCTAATGGACCTCAGCAGCGACCAGAGGGGAAACCCTGGCCGTGTACATCACCCGGGAAAGACCGAGACGTGTTCCTCCTCCAATTACTCCTTTGGTAATGCGCAGTGGACACCTGAACTTGGCTGCTGCCTTTTCTTTCTCTTCAAAATAACCTACAAGTAGCTGTGCTTCCTTCTTGATAAGGAGGAAATGTCTGTATGCTAATATTCTCTCAGATCCCTAAACAAGCTACTGGCACACACTTGCCAATCGGTCTCTCGTCCGTTGAGGGGTCAAAGGTCGTTTAGTTGAATTTAGTTTAGCAAAGAGGATTGACATGCCTCGTGTTGCTACTGATGTTCACATCCCCTCGGAGAAGCATATCCTTTACATACTCTCGTTTTTATTCTTTCCAAGTTAATTTAGGTCCCGGATAGGATGTTAGTGCAGCTCATGGTCTCTGGCAAGATTAACCTTTACAACCAAATGAAAGGCAGTAGTCTGGATAACTCCTTCCACTGGTCTCTCTCTCTCTCTCTCTCTCTCTCTCTCTCTCTCTCTCTCTCTCTCTCTCTCTTATCTGTTACAACTTGGTCAAGTAGATGCGCTTGTGATTAAATTGTCTTTGCAATAAACTACGACCCAACGGAGCATGTTGAATAGGACAGATATGCAAATATGATTTAGGCTCAACTACGTACTCAAATTACAATGTTTAAAAGTGAAAACCGAAGTTCCAGTTCCATAAAACCTTTTTGAATCTGTGGGTGATTGTTGAACCCTGAGATTCCCACAATGGAGCATAAAGACTTTAACAAGTGTTAAAGTGTTTAAACAAAAAAATGACTTTGAAAGAAACAATGGAACAAGCTAAATTAGAATTTAGGGCTGAATAATACGGTAAAAAAAAATCATATTATGATTATTTTGACGGATATTGTGATTCCGATATGATTCACTATTAGTGGGAATGATAATTTTTGTATCACAATTTTAATTTTCACTGAAAGAAATTTGTTTTCTTACTTCTGGAGAAAACAATGTGTAGGCCAGGGCATCTCTGCAGCACTACAGTACTTCATTTATACTGGTGTTATACATTTACATTATACATTTTACCCTTGCAGCTCCTGCGATTTGGATATTGCACTTTGGGATTTCGATAATATTTTGATTTATTGTTCAGCCTTATTAGAATTTCAAAATTGGGATTTAATCAGACATCTAATCAGACATTAAAGATTAAGATTTGATGAAAGAGACACAGAAACCACCTTCTGGGGTGCTACCTGAGACTCACACAGCAGCATGGGTCTACGTTCACGCGGTAGCTTGAGAACATGAGATGAGATGGAGAAGTGGGAAATCTGTGGAACCCTTTTCACAGAAAAAACAAGTACATTTTATGTCAAATCTTGGACGGTGGCGGAATATAAGAAATACTAAGAAATGTTTTTTCCAACAGATACATGATGTTTATTGTTAAGAGTGAAATACATAATTGGGTTAATGTTGTTTTAGAAGTAAACTCAATTTGATGTGGAAATAATTTTGTAGCATCCATGTAGCATGGCAACGTTCCAAGACCTGTTGACTACCAGCAACACACCGATACCATTCTGTACCTTCCAGATTCCCGACTGTACTGTTTGGAGCGAGTGTAACAGCTCCACCCTCCGTGCAACTGCTTAAGTGGGCGGTTCTATTCTTAGCAGGCCAACGCATGTGATGACACAATCGTTGTATGAAATTACAGGTCTCTAACTATCGTATTGAGTGTTGACGTGCTGACATCACTCAAATGACTACCTGAAGGTTAAGTGATCAATATAAAAAGTAATTAGTAGCTTTTTAATGATTGCAGCCGTACACTTTTGCCTTTCGGGGCAATTTTTTTTAATTCCGTTTTTTAAATTCCTTTGTAAATTATTTTTATGCGCTTTTTTAAATTCCTGTTTTTGTTTTGTACGTCTGGTCTGTGAGAGGCGGTTGTTTGGCAGTAGAAAAACAAGAAATTCAAGGCTTGCCCTTCGTGGTTTACCAACTTGAAATGCATTGTGACCGCTAAGTATAGAGTAGTGTTCGCAGATGTGTCTGAAAAATGTTGAGTTGGCGTTTGTCGGGCAAAAACATGTCCTGAGGTTCCGACTGTGGAGTATGGCAGGAAATAAAAACGCAGCATCCGTTCATTCTGCAGCTACTTTCTTATGGCCAGTAATCCGCCACATTTTCTGTGATTTGGTTGGATCCAGAGCCATTCACAGTGCGCAGAGGGTTCAGAGACGTTCCAGTGCTTACAGTAAACATTCCCTCTGGATTAATTACCTGTTGCTCTGCATGCCGCCTGTCAAACCGTCGGCCAGACTCCAAATTAAAGGAGGCTGGTTGTCAGGTCTGGTTAACGAACAGGTAATCTCAGATCCAGCAATCCTACTACGCTATACTTGCAGATCTTCTGGGGGGGATACGGCACGAAGCCTGGACCGGAAACCAAAAACGGAAACTCATCCGTCAGTGTTAAGATGGAGCTTTTCAGATTTGAGCCAACCTGCTATCAGACTTTTAGAAAGTCTGATTTTTGAGGCTAACGAAAAGGTAGAAGGATTTGCAACAATACATACATACATTTTGTTTTTCTTTCACCATTGTCTGTCAGAGTTTCCATGCATTGTGGAAGAACTTGTTTGTTGTATATTTTGGATAGCAGATCTCTTACAGGAGAATGGTGCGGGATGTGTTTGGGTCATAGTTCACCTGGTGGGTGGCCGCCCACATTACTGGGACTCTGTTTTTCTTCAGGATGTGAGGGACTGACTGGCACACACTTCACTAATTTCGGGAAGGCCCAATCCTCCCACTCGCCGTACTGGAAGTCACGTCACTCACCAGCACCCACACATCTCCCCTGCTTCACTACCCCAGAGTGGGGGTATTTAATAGCCCTAAAGCTATTGAAGGGGCACTTCGCCGATTTTCAACCCCGGCTTTGTATCATTTCATTGTGGGGTGGTATATGCTAATTACCAATGTTTACCTTTCCTCCATGTGGCCTGCACTCAGATCTCCCCGCTACTGTTGTCCGCTGGATGACACGTTTCATGTCACCGTCGAAGGAGTTGGGGTAATATTTTGCATCTGCGCTGAGCTTCGCCCCAGAGACACAGAGAGCATCGGCAACAACTGCAGCCGTTTTTCACACTATATCCCCTAATGATATATAGAGATAAGGTTGGAAATCTGCAAAGTTCCTCTTTAAGCTTTAGGTCTATTCTTCCTTTTATTTATGTATTAATGTATTTATTGGGTAATTAATTTATGTTTTTTTTTTCAGACAAATAAAAATATACAAATATAAATCACGACACATTTACAATAATGCATATTCACTGGTATACTGTACATTTGTGGGATGACAGTTGTTTATAGACAAATCTCGTCGATCCTGCTCCCACTGAATGATTCATGGCTGCCGTTGTGCAGAACACAGCAGCGTTTCGCATATGTCCCTCAAACTCCAAGTTGGCCCCTCATTCACTCAAGACCTCCTGAATTATTAATTGCATTAAAGACGCTTTTCTCATGGAAAGGCCTCTTTTTTGAATGAGGGACAGATTTAACCTATGACCTTTATTCTTAATTCTTTGTTGCAATTTCCTTATTCACACTTGCACTTTTGGATTTAATTCAGATTTGAGTGTCCAGACTTTTGCATTTATTTTCTACAGTATACAGTATTCCACACTCAGTGCTATATAAAATAATAATTAGCTTTAAAAAAAAAAGGATGAAATGTGCTATAAAGAATGAATACACTGTACTTTAAAAAAAAAAGAAAAAATCATTTCAAGCCCTACTTCTAATTAAATCCATTATATCCAGAGAGCCTTCACAATCTATATACCATTATGGCCAATCAATAATTGATATTGCCAATTGTTCTGCACTTCATTTTACGACACCATTATTAGCAGTTCTGCTCACCTAGGATGGCTTCCCGGCCGAGGGACTGAGGCTGCCAAGGAAATTACAATAATGAATAAAACATATGGTGGTCAAAGTGCTGAACTTATAGTCGTCTCCGTTTGATCTGGCCTGGGGACTTGTTATGAATCCAGGGCATAGGCCGGCTTCCTGCCACCCACTAATGGCAAATTAAACTGTCCCAGAACTACCCGGCTGCTTTTCCTAAAGACTGGGTCTCTGGGTCTGATCCATCCAAGACTGAGGCGGTGTCTGGCTCTTCTGGAGATTAGGTCGGGGGGGGGGGTGAAAATCGATCTTCTCCGTCATGCTTGTGTTACAAGTGTATGATTTACATCATTGGATATGGCCCCAGGGTGGTTCTGGAGACAGGACGGGGTGGGGGGATGATGGCTGATAAGGTCCTTCCTTCTTTAATCATCAGTTACACAGTTATCATCTACCTAATCTAGAGGCTGCTGCGATCCCATGTCCTGGCACTTGTTTGTTTGTTGTTGTTGTTGTTGTTGTTGTTGTAGTACAGAGTCGTGTCTTCTTATTGTTGTTGTAGTACAGAGTCATGTCTTCTTATTGTTGTAGTACAGAGTCATGTCTTCTTATTGTTGTTGTAGTACAGGGTCATGTCTTCTTATTGTTGTTGTTGTTGTTGTTGTAGTACAGAGTCATGT